>JAYJMH010040431.1:0-39000 GCA_036873815.1 Phacellophora camtschatica | reverse complement strand
CATTGATTGTAAATAGCTTTTTGTAATTTAATTTAGCCATATTTAATTTGTATTTTATGGGAGGGTCCCTTGAAAATTAGCACTTGTGCTGAAGGGCTACCCTCCCCGTAGATTATTATAAATGAAATGAAATGGAAAGGAATTTATTCATTACTCAATTGAGAAATTATTTCTAGATAAAGGAATATTGCTCTATCAAAGTTGTGTGATAAACTGGTCAGTAAAGCAAATGCAAACCATTACTTGTTGCTTTATTTACTGCCTCTCCTCTAGACATTTTTTATCCAAGTGATGTACTGAACTGACTGAAACCAACAAATAGATAAATTCTATTTTACAAGAATTTGGCCTGAATGACACTTGTCATATTCATTTGCCTCATTTTCAAGGAAATTGAATCAATTTACACTCAAAGACAACAAATGTATTTTTTGACACTGGCAGACCTGCCAAACCTGATGACAGTTTTACTTCAATCTTACTGGCACACAATTTTGTGTCCATTTCACATGTTTTTTTGTATTTTTGTCATCAATTTTAAATAACCATTTAAATGTCTATCATCTGCACATATGTGGAATGCACCATATTTTCTTAATGCAACAGATGAACTCATACTCACAAAGCAACAGATGAACTGATGAATGCAACCCAACAGATAAACAGTTAAATTTTTTTTTTCTATCAACATTAAAAAAAATTAAAACCCAATTTAAGTTACATTCTACTGTGCCATCCAAAGCATGAAAAGACTCGAGGTCATTGGATGACACTTTTTTATAATACTTAAGCAAACAAACAAAAAATGTAGACTCTAAGGTAGCTTGGTATCAAATAATAAAACAACCCTAAATTTCAAAATGTGGAATCCAATCTGGTTTATACTTGAAATTTAAAAGCATCTTTTAATTCTTTTCAGCAATCTTCAAGTGGAATGCATTCAAGTTGGAGTGGTAGCAGAGACAGTGTGAGGAAAATTGTTGAAAAGGAAGGGAGAATTGCAAGGAACTTGATCACATGGTCTGTTCCAGTTGCAGAACAAAGAAGTGAGAAATTAAACTTGAAAACTTTACAAAAGTTAAGGGAAATGTCCTTCAAAATCAAAAGCCATTGATCCTTAAATTTGAGCTTTAGCTCAATAGTTCATAAAACTCTATAAAAAATGTAATTAATTTGTATTAGCAATCTTTATTTGTTCAAGGTAGATTTTTGATGTCATTAAATATTTTAAAATTGAAGCTGCAACCATGCCGTGTGCTTCTTTTGACAGATGAAGGAGAGGGGCATGATTCAAAGGGAAGGCACAAATACAGAAGACGAGGAAAGGGCAAAGGGCAACAGCAGTTTAACAAAGAGAACAGGATAAAAACAAACCAATCAGATGAATCTTCAACAGGTAATCAAGCATTGCTCAATAGCTCATCAGAGAAACACAATGATAAAGTTACATTTGTCAGTAGAGAAACACAATCAGATGCTTACAAAGAACATATGAAGAAAGTAATTGAAACAGGCATAACAGAACAGAGACGTCCAAGTTCTGCTCAGGAGAGCAAAAAGGACAATCTAAGAGCTCGTTATTGGTGTTATTTGTTTGACAATTTACAAAGATCAGTTGATGAAATATACCAAACTTGTGATAATGATGAAAGCACGGTGGAATGTGAGGTATATGAATTGTATCACTTTGAAATACTTGATACTAAATCTCAATACTTTGTTATTTTAATTTTTTTTATTTTTATTTTTTATCATTGCGGTTAACATGTTTGGTGGATTTTGATGCTTAAATCAACATAAAAATATCACAGTTAATTGACATAAAATACAATGTTATTTATACATTTTAAACAGTATTATTATTTTTAATTCATTTAGTAAAACATATCAAAAACATAACAACACATCTTATTTATGAAAATATCAATGTTTACAGACAACACCATTATAGTAAATCCATTTAATTGTTTTGGCTGTTTTTAGGAAGTTTTAATGATGTTGGAAAGTTGCAAGAAAGATTTTTTGGCATTGATCAGTCGCATTAAAATGTTCAAAGAAATTGAGAACAGAGACACAAAAAGCAGGTATGTTTTATTGAGATCGTTGAGATCATTGAGAACACTGCCACAACAGTTTATAAAGTTTGGTTTTGTGACTAAGTGACAAAATAAATTTTAAAATACCTGTTGTTTGGTTGGGTTTTTGATTTTTTTTTAGGAATTAAACTGCATATTGTTTGTGATTGTTTAGGACATTTGAAGAAATTTAGATTTTTATCATATTATTTGTTTTTCTTTGTTTTAGACCACAATACATAGCATGGGAAGTTCGAAAGATGTCTCCTGGGAAATGTCTTAGTCCTCCTCCTGTTATGGCCATGAACGGAAAATGTAGCCCAAGTTTCAACATGCAAAAATGTTTGACTTTTGGAACAGCACCCATTTCCCACAAAATCGAATCACCTAATAGTAGATTGTCATGGGCCGATAAAGTAAAAGGTTTGAAGGGAACTTCTGTGGGGTCCCCAAAAGAGGATAACAAGGAAAACATAATCCCTGCTAGTGAGGCTGATACTGAGCCAAAACAAATGTCTGATGGTATATCTCAACAAGCGCCTCAAGAATCTAATCAAGCAAATGATGATAATGAAAATGGATGGGAAATTGTAAGCAGAGGAAAACACAGGTCACGTGCTTCATCATCATCTGTCAGCTTGAAAACAGCAGCTTCTCAAGACTCAATCATAAGTATGAAAATAGAGTGTAATGGTAATAATGATGATCGCAAAGTTGCCCCAATGATAGATTCTGGAATTGGAGTGGGTTTAAGTGCATTCGAAAAAGTAGATATATCACCAAGCGTGAGATCTATGTCAGAGGCACTGCAGCTTTCTGGAGAAAATTCCTCATTTATAGATGAAACAGTGATCAAGGAAAACGGAGAGGGTCAATACGACGATTTAGGGGTTCATAGCATTAGTTTGCAAGCAGCTGGAAATGAATTTGGAGAGGACGATAGAAAATCAGAACAAGACGAACTTAGCAGCCCTGAAAACATGAACACAACTGAAAATGTTGACGTTGGTTTGTTGGAAGCTGAAGCAAATGGCCTCATCAATATAGAAGATGAAGATTTGAATGAATCAGAGGAACAACGAGAAGAATATTTGATAAATAGTCAACTTGAAGAAGAAACCAAGCAAGCATTGGCTTCTGCAATTGAAGAAGAAGAGCATTTAACGAAAGAATTGGAAGATGAGGCATTGAAAAACACGGATGATGAAGAAGGAGAAGATGTAAATAGTGATAAGGAAGAAGAAAATAATCACGAAGAAGAACAAGAAACACCAAGGGATTCAGTTGAAGATTCAGTAAGTTTTTCAAATGTTTTCTATTACATGGAAATAGTTTTCATATTATCATTTTTACCATATTTAAAATTTGAAATTTATTTTACTTTTTTAATTATTTAGTTTGATGTTTATATTTCAAAATTTATCATATTTTTATATGGGTTTATTTAGTTACAATTGTCAATATTTTATATTTATAGCCCATGCAAAGTGAGTTTGTATTACTAAAATGTAATTAATTTAGAAAACATTATTCCTCCGACAGTTTATATAAATAATTTTTTGAAATGATAAGTTAATATTATTCTTCAGAATTTTGTTTTTTTAAAGTAGGTTTTTAACATTCATTGGGTTTTGCTGCATTCTAAATTAAAGAAATATTGTCAATAATGAATAACTGAATAACGACGTCTTTTGCAATATATATAGATATTGAACAGTTCTGATAATATATGCGATGGATGAAAAGTTGCATTTTTGACAGAAAGGATTAATGATACTTGAAAAAGAACAATATTTTGACGGTTTTAACAGGATGAGTGATACTTTTTCAGGTATCTTGTGAAGAAAATACAGCGAAAACGCTTTCATGGGATGAAATTTTGGCACAGTATGAAAGCGATGAAAGGAAAAGGCAAGAAGGAACTTCTTGGGGCGATATGGCCGAAGCTGAACCAGCACGTCCCCCCGGATGGGCCTTAGAAATGCACCAAAAACTCTCATCACCTTCTAGAACGAGACCTCGAGCTGAATCCCTTAGAATTTCAAAAGAACGAGCGGTAAATTTGGATATTTCATTATTTAAGGATTAAACAAACATTAATTATCTTTTCAATTAATTGTTTTTTATTTACACAAGGGAATTCTTTAATAATTTTCGAGTTTGTTTTTTTTTTGGATTCTATCTTTATTGACTTTAATTAACAATGATATGACCATAGCAGCTATATATATAGCTATACAATGCATATCTACTTCATCACAATCATCTTTGGATCAAACAGAACACAAGTTTAAATATTTAAAATTGAATCTTGCAGTGCTGAAACATATATGCATTCACCCCTTCTAAACGACCCCTTCTAAATAACCACGTGGCTTGGTAGAAAGAAACGAGGGGAAATTTTATTTTTCCATTCTTAGTAGTATGCTTTTCTGGGCCGGAAGAAATTGCCAGCCGGAGGGCTGGAGGTTTTTTTCAAGCTTTCTGGCGGGGAAGTTTTCGCCGGTGATATTTCGAAACAGGCAGAGGACAAAATTTCGACGCTTTTTTCTACCGGGGAATTCGCCGGGACAAGAACACTATGGCACTTAGAACATTGTTTTTGAGTTATAAATATTGTTTAAATATATTGATAAAACTGAATATAGTTAGTAATTAAAGATGCTTTCATAATCACTCTTATAAATGCAGAGGGTGCAAAATTAAAATAAAAGTGTTTTGTAAATAATTGTTTGATTTAATTTTTTGTTTTAGATGAAGGCAGAAAGAAAGAGATTGAAGATTTTGGAAGCCAAATGTATAAGACTGAAAATGTTGTCAGAAAACGTGAGATTTTCTTACAATATTTCTCGGATTAGCATTGCTGTAATTTTTTGGGGTTTTAATTATATGATTAAAGAGAATCAATGGACACAAAAGTGGTTGCAACAAGGTGTCTGGGAAGTGTATAAATTACTACCCAATAAAATGGATCAGTTTGGAAATATGCTTAGTGCGCGTGCGTCAGTGAACTTAATTGCAAGTTAATTTTAGACGAGCTGTCCTTGTATCCATTTATTGTTTTAAATGGTTGTTGCTGGGATTTCTGTTTCTAGTGATGGACATTTGAGTTGCATTGATAGATTAATTTCTGACAACTATTTAAATCACAAATAATATAAGTTTTTTTTATTTACAAAACACACAGGTAAGAAAAGTTCGTGCTTTGAAGAACACAATAATCCAAGAACAGGAATTCTTTCACAATGACAAAATGTTGAAAGCTCAAATTAAAAGGCAGTTACTTTTACAAGAAAAAATTAAAAAAGCACAGGAAGAAGACGCTAAGGTAAAAATAAATAAATTTTTAACATTTATAAGTTTATTTTAAGTTTTTTTATGGGAAAAGATTTTTTAATGTCTATTAGTTTTTCTCAATCAAGGCTAATGTTTAATTAATGGTTTTAGTTTAATAAATATGAAAAATAATCATAATTAATATCAAGGCGTTTTAAAGTTGCATACATAAATTTGCGTTTTGAGTTAACTACAGTTACTGTGTAACCTAGATATAGCAAGTTTCTACTTCTACCACCCCGCAGTAGCTCAATTTCTAAACTATTTGACCCTGGCTGCCCAGCGTCGGGAGAAACATCGCCGTTGGTTGAGCTCTGATAAACGAGAGGACTATTCTTCCGTTTCAATTCTTTCTTACTAACGAGAGGACTATTCTTTCCAACACCATGCTGCTCCCCATAGCTACTTGATTTATAGCTGAGGCCTTGTAAGGCTAGGTGGGGGTTAGGCGTGGCTTTATGCAACGAATAAATCCGATGCGTGGTATTTTACTATTTGACCCACAGGTGGGATCCTAATAGATGCTACCTCCTCCGGTCAGAGAGGGCCTTGCCAGTCGGATGCTGTTTGATGTCATACCCAGAACAATAATTGCATGACACGTTAGATAACATGATTGATTGACTGGTTGGCTGTAGGGATTGATTGATTGATTGATACATAAATGTTGAATTATTTTACAGGTAAATGAAATAGCATTTATCAACAGCTTGGAGGCACAGAACAAAAAAATTGAAGTACAAGAAAAACATATGGTAGACTACCATTATTATTATTATCATATTTATTTACAAGTTGGAGTAAAAAAGTTTAACCAGCTAAATGTTCATGATAAAACTATTGCAAGGCTAAATTGGCATATGCCACTGCCTGCCAAAGAAAGTTAATAACTCCCATTGATGGTCAGACAAAAGAACAATAAAGCATGGGTGCGTTTTATTTCAGTTATTTCGGAATCTTTTATACTCTCTTTTCATTTGCTTTAAAACTTTTAAAAATTACAAAAAATAGGTCGAGATTCGTTAAATTTGTTAAAATCTTAAAAAAACCTAAGAAGGGGACACACATCTGGCATAATTTGCATTCATATCTTACGTTAGGTTGTACAAGTTCATAATTGTTTTTTAAAGAGTATTGTCAATTCTGTTTGCAGAAAATTGTTTGCCAAAATTGCTATTTTTAGTTTCATACATTTGATCAATTATAAAATAGCAAATTGTTGTTTTATTGCACATTTAATCGTTTGGTTTTTAAATTTTAGTTTATGGAAGCGCGCCTTCAAGAAATCATGGTAACTATCATTCTTAATGTATTTGTTTTATGTTGGTAGCTATCATTCTTTTTATCATTCTTTCTATCATTCTTTCTATCATTCTTAATATCATTCTTTCTATCATTCTTAATATATTTGTTTATTTTGGTAGCTATCATTCTTTCTATCATTCTTTCTATCATTCTTAATATCATTCTTTCCATCATTCTTAATATCATTCTTTCTATCATTCTTAATATATTTGTTTTATTTTGATTCTACGTTGAATTTCAATTTTTAACTCTAATAATAATAATTGAAACACTAAATTAACTTTAATTTTACTTTAATACTAATTTTGCATTTAAAACATTATTTAAATTTAAGTATATTATTATATAATTTCACATTTAAAACACTAGCAATTCATCAACGAAAAAGTATGTTGTACGACGCAGGGGATCAAATAAAATCAACAGTTGTTAGCCCACTGCTTTTGTTTCAGCTTTTTGAAATGTTTTGTTTTTTGTTTATTTTATCCATCTGTTCTCAAATCCCATTGTTTATTGTTTACAGGAAGAACGACAAAGAAAAAGGGTAGAACAACAAGCAAAAGAAGAGGCTGCACAGGTATGAGGCTATCTACTAAAGTACATGGTCGGCACTACATCACGGAGACTTACGCGGGCTATCCCCAGATGTATGACAAATAGTATTCGTTCTTAAAATTTTTAAGAACGAAATGTACAGTTATTATTTGTCATACATCTGAGGATAGCCCCGGTACGTCAAGCCTAAATGATCTAGTTCCGTAGCTCGTAGAAAATACAGTTGAACTGTGCTATCTCAAACTCTTAAAGGAAATGAAACTTTTTTCGAGACAATGAGTCTTCAAGATAACCGAAACTAAATCGACACTGAAAGCCCTCAAGGAAGGGGCATACGAATAAACAGTTCGAGTTAACCAGAATTCGAAAAGAAAAGGAAGTTCAACCATATTACTGAACCCCGAACAATTTTCAATGAAACCAAATGACTAATTCCATGCTTTGTTGTGCAATTTTATAATCTCATAATTTTTTATATTCAGAGTTGTGATGATATATTTAATCATTTTCTTTTTTTTCTATCAGGCACGCCGGAAAGCTTTGGAGGCAGTGAGAAGAGCAAGACTTGAAGAAATTAAAACGAAGCGCACGGAGCAGGTATTATTGTTATTCTTATCATCATTATTAACAACAGATTTTGTATTCATCTATATTTAAACCCTGCGATAAAATATTTGTATATGCTACTCCTGACAAGAAAGAGTTTAAACAGTTTTACATACAATTCATTATATATAATTTTTTATTGATATAAAATATTATTTTAATTTTTTACTTTAACAAATGTTTGAAAAAAGAGCAATATTAATGGTGCGATGTATTATAACATTCTTTTTTCTCCAAAATTTATGATGAATTTTAGGAGTAGAGGTGGTATTATAAATTGTTATACTTTAAAATAAAATATTTTTGAAAAGTAAATTCTACTTTTTTGAGGAATTAAAAAGAATTAAAGAAAAGCAAGAGAAAGAAAAAGCAAGAGAAGAAGCAATCAGAGAAAAGCAAAGGTTTGCATATCCTTAAAAACGTATCTTTAATCGTTCTATTTGCCATTTCATTTTTTACTAAGCTGGTTAGTATATTTTGCTTTAAAAAGTGTTTGAAAACAGCCCAAATTTGACCATATTTTACAACCAAAATATGGCTTAATATTCACCGCAGCCTATGAAAATCCCTTAGGACATGGTTGCAGAGAAAGGAGAAAGATGAATCGGCAGTTTTGCGCTAGGCCTGGGAAACCTTCAAGAAAAGAGGCAAAACAAAATGAAACGTTGATATTTTCAGTCATGCGCAGTAAGATATCACGCAGTTGTCCATGAAGCGTGTCTGTGGGAAGGAGCGTAGCCTATTTTGGAACGGCCCCAGTGTCATTTGAACACCTCTTTAAAAGTTCCATTCCTTTTCGTTCCGTTCCCTTCTCGTTTGAACGGGGCCTTAAGAGCGTGGTGTTTGCCTCTTGTTATTTTTATTTTGATGTGCACATAAATAAAATAATAAATTTTTCAATGTTTTTTGTAAGGCCAAATTTTTGTTATCAGGGACCGGGAAATGAAGGTTGCTGCCCGAAATGAAGCATTAGAGAAGGCTACAGAGGAACTTCAAAAGAAAATTGTGTTAAAGGTGCCTGTTTTTTCATCTTTTGTTTTACTTTGTTTTTGTTTAATTTAGTTTCATCCTAAGGAACCTTCGCTTCAAGTTGAGGCTGGAAGTTCCTTATTGTTTTCATGAATTTTTGCGAATTTTCTACCCATTATGCTTCTAAAACACGCTAAAATTAATGTGCAAATTTAATTTCTTCTTAATTTAAATATTTTCTGAGATACCAAAATAATTTCCCCTAAATCTCAGCCTGGAGTTTCTTATGAAGGTGTTGTGTTCCTTATAAAATTTAGCTTGTTTGCCCTTGACCTGGTTATATTACCCTTGACCTGGTTATATTACCCTTGACTTGGTTGTATTACCCTTGACCTGGTTATATTACCCTTGACCTGGTTATATTACCCTTGACTTGGGTATGTTACCCTTGACCTGGTTATATTACCCTTGACATGGTTATATTACCCTTGACCTGGTTATTTTACCCTTGACCTTGTTATATTACCCTTGAATTGGTTATATTACCCTTGATCTGGTTATATTACCCTTGACCTGGTTATATTACCCTTGACTTGGTTATATTACCCTTGACCTGGTTATATTACCCTTGACCTGGTTATATTTATAGCAATTGGAATCGTCCAGAAGACACGAAGAAAGAATTGAATTAGTCAAAGAAAAGGTTGGTAACATAACATGTTCTTGATTTGTCATTTCTATGCAGTTATATACTGGGATAAGACAATGTTTAAATATTTACCTATATTTACTTATATTTTCATTTAATATTTTATGAAAGCGACATTTTAGAAATATCTTAGAAATGGTACAAAACTGATCTTAAAATGTATCTTGTTTACCATATGAATCACATTATACAATTACAGAATTGTGATTTAAGCTTTTGACTGCCAGACTACAAACTATGTAAAATTATTATAAATATTTTAATGTTGCTTAAATTTACTTAAACTATTATTTCTTCAAAATAATATTGGATTTGACTGCCAAAATTTTACACCATATACAATTTAATTTCATCTAAAAGATTTAGGACAGTCATTTACATTTGTATATAACTCGTCTAGGCTGCAAGCTCTTCCCGTCATGCAACAGTGGAGGAAGCACCAAGTATTATTCCATACGACAGAAAGAAACAATGCACGTTGTGTAATGTTGAGGTTAGATTATTTATATACCAACATACCTACCTACCTACCTACCTACCTACCTACCTATCTATTTACCTCTCGATCGGACACAGGCGACGATCTTCTTCCAACGTTCTTTCTATTTCCATTGCATTCATATTGACAAAATATGTTCATTGCTTTATTGCAACATTGTTCAGTCTGCATTTTGTATTTGTTTGAATTTTGCTGTTCTTAATTTTGCCTATTTTTCATTGAAGATTTTTAAAATATTTCGTTTTTCTGTTGTAGATTATTTCTGAATTGTTTTTAATCAGCCATTTGAAAGGAAGAAGACATCGTGAATCAATTAAGGAAATCAATAAGAAGATAACAGATGTTGATATGGTAGATATATATATTTATATACCTCATTTTATTATTAAAGTTAGGAATTTATTTTCTTCTTTAGTAAAACTGAGTACTTTATTTTGTTTATTTTAAGAATATACATCCAGTTGAAACCATAGAATTATTTCAAACTTTAAATTACGAGGCAAAAATAAGTAAGACAGAAGCAATTAACTGGATATTTATTCTATTGTACCTATATTCATATTTTGACTATTTACCAATTGTTACTTTGCTAAATTAAATCTGTGCTAAATTAATGAAATCTTCTAAGTAATAATAGAAAGCGGCTTCACTTTCTGTGTTTAATGTTCATGATATCCGAGACATCCAAAAATCCAGTTCAGTGCCTTTAATGAACACAGATTT
Source organism: Phacellophora camtschatica (assembly GCA_036873815.1). Lineage (NCBI taxonomy): Eukaryota > Metazoa > Cnidaria > Scyphozoa > Semaeostomeae > Ulmaridae > Phacellophora > Phacellophora camtschatica. The sequence continues at coordinate 28,223 of JAYJMH010040431.1, read as the reverse complement.
GGACATAACAGATTTCGAATTCCTGAGCCCTATATGAGTATGCGATACAACTAAGGAAGACTGCGAGCACACGAGCTCCTGCATTGTCCACATCTAATCAAATCATCTCTTTGGTCACCTTCAAGATCTTCCCAAAACTGCTTCTGATCCCAATTTGACTCAGCAATTTTCTGTAATCTACTGTTATTTGGTAATCCACAATTTAGCGTAGTCGGAAATGGAACGATACTTGAAGCTATGATTTATCATATAAAATCAACAGGTTGATTTTGCTGAGACCTAATTTCTACTGCAAATTGACTTGACTTACTGACTTAGATTCACACTCCAGAGAGCCTTGCCACATTCTTCATGATGCATCCTCTCTTCTCCTCTTTATCTCGACATATTCTTTCAGCTGTTAGCAAGGTATCTGATCTGATCTAATTTGATCTAATTTGATCAGACCAACGTTTAGGTGGTCTTCCTTTCGGGCGTTTTACATAAAAGTCTTGCTTGTAGGCTATTTTAGCAAAGCTAGATTCAGGTGAACGGACAACATGGCCAAACAATTGCATTCGCAATTTTCTCATTTTTGAATCGGTCACGTAGAGACACTCCAAGGATGTTCCTGAGACATTTCATTTCAAAAGAGTGAAATCTTCTTGCAACTTCTATAAGGAGGGTCCACATCTCACTTGAATATATTGCTATGGGAACAATTAAAGAGTAGTGCAGGCGGATCTTCAGTAGTATTGTTATGTTTTTGTTGCTCCAAATCTTTTCTTTAAGTCTTCCAAAGGCCGATGAAGCAAGTCCTATCCTTCTCTTTACATCAGATAAAGTTCCCGGCACAACTGACCCCAGGAAAACAAACTCCTGAACTTTCTCGACATTTTTCCCATCAATTTGGATGTTATCTGGATCATTGGAGATTATTTTGCATTTTTCAGGGTTAATTTTCATACCCCATTTTTTACACAAGGCTCCAAGTTCATTGGTAGAGATACCTAGTTTGTTGAATATGGCAGAAACAAGTGTTATATCATGATATCCGTTGATATATTTTGATCACGTTTAAGTGTGGGTTGCATACTTTGGATTTCACTCATGACAAACTCGAGGAAGATGTTAAATAATGAAAGTGATAATAAGCATCATTGACGAACACCTACCGTTACTTTAAACCATTTGGTAATATGGTCATTGATCTCAACAGCACATTCAGTTTGATCATAGAGCTGCTCAATAATGTTGACTGTTCTTCTTCCAATGCCTATTGATCTCAGCATCTTCCAAAGTGCATTACTTTTCTTACTATCAAGATAGCATCCACTGTTCCACGCCCCGGTTGGAAACCATATTGCGACTTTTTCGTCTTTTCTTCTATCCTGTTTCTCATTCTGGTGAGAAGAACTCTTAGAAAAATGTTTCCTGGTATGGAAAGGAGGGCTATCGCACGGTAATTAGCCGGGTCTAGTTTGTCACCTTTTTTATAAATAGGAGATACTAACATCCGTGACCAGTCTTTTGGTGATTTTTCCTTTTTCCATACTTTTTTGCTCATCTTTTCCATCATTTGTACTGCATTTTTATTTTTTCCATCATCATCTACTGCGACACCTGCCATTATTTCTCGTATTTATTTTAATTCGTAGTTATTCTATTTTATATATTTTCTGATTGGAAACCAGATTAGAAACCAGATTGGAAACCAGATAGCCTTGTGCCTACTTCCGCTATGATTGATACAAAATAATCTTGTTATATGTTGCTGCTATTGTTATTTAATAGGAAGGTTTCTCAATGAAGTACATCAAAGATATTGAAGAGTCAAATAGCATGAAGCAAAATGAAAAGGAAGAACACCAAAAATCAATGAAAAAACGATTGAAAAAAATTAAGTCACGAATGAATCAAAGGTGAATAAAAAAATTATTTTCTTCATTAAATGTAATGTATCCATATGTAAAATATGGATATATTCTTAACTCTGAGATATTGCTGAGATATTGCTGACGTATTGCGCACCTGATTGGCTAGTTACAGATAATTACGTAACTGATTGGCTAATTATTCGTTGAACAATATTTTGCATAAATACCTCGAATAATTGTTTATAATTATGGAAGAAATAAATTTTCGCAAAAAAATGAAGCTGCTGTGTTATGTTTAAAAATTCAAACTGTATTATACATTTGTGTGTTCATTATTTTATTGCAGGGGCCGAGAGTACGAGGCTTCATTATCAAATGAAGAAAAGTCAGAAGAATCCTCTAAGCGAGCAAGGTGAGAGGTTTTTATCAAAATGTCTTGAGATTTTTATCAAAATATAAATGCTTACGTTACTTCATGACCTCTCATACAATTCTAGACAAGGTCAAAATTAGTCATCTCAGAGAAATTATAAACTTACACCATGTAACCCAAACAGCGTTGATTTGACGACATAAAGTCGTGGACCAATATCTGTACTTACGAGCTCAATAACATCGTAAAAGATCGTATTATGTGGACCAATATCTGTACTTACGAGCTCAATAACATCGTAAAAGACCGTACTATGTGGAGGGATATCTGTCATAGGATTACACATCCCGCAACGAAGTAGAAGAAGCGTTTCTATAATAAAGTTACTATTTTTATTTACTTTTTGCTGAAGAAACCTTCATTACGAAACGTTAGTTTTGTCGAAAATTTACAAATTATTTTGAAATTTGATTAAAAATATATTTCTTAGTGGCGGGCTCTTGCTGTATTTTAAGATATTAAATGAGATATTTGATTTAAATAATTCTTTTTGTACATAACTCTAATGCTTCATTATCATTATGTGCATCGGTTTTGTATAATTTTTAACGCTTTGGTTACCATTTGTAGACTACAACGTTCATTGAAAGATATTAAGAAGTTGATTCAAAGTCAGGGAAGTACATTTTGGTCTGCAAACAAAATTACTGCTTTGGATCGCGCTCTTATTGAAATTACGAAACTTCTCGAAGCAAAGGTTTGTTAACAAATTTTTTATTAGTTTATTTATATTCACATATAAAAAATTCAATTTCATTATTTATTTAGTCATTGTTTTTTGTGTTGTTTTGTGGTGTTCCTTTTCAAATTAAATTTTTATGTACCGGGTGACCCAAAAAAATATTATTCCGGTTTGCAGGGCTGTGACTCGAAATCCGTGCGGCTAGCAATTTCTAGTTGTACGCAAAATGATGTCTGACGGGCAAATTTAAAGTTTAGAATATCATAAATTCATTTGCAATCACGATTATATGTCCAAAGCTGGCAATTGAAATAACCCATTCATGAGCCTTCAAGTCAATTTAACGAAACGCCAATCATTTATATAGGTTTGTCATTCGAAAGTTATTTTGCGGAACGCCATTCATTCATAGAAGTTTATCATTACTATAAATTTGTCATTCGGAGGTTGTTTTGTGCACAATATGAGGTTTTTAGTCTCACGGAGATAGAGCGACAGCCCTGCAAACAAGGAGAGCTTTTTTGGGTCACCCGGTGCATACGAATATCTTTTTCATGAGGGACAAAATATTTGTTTGCCGCTATTATGACGTCACAACTACCTTAAAAACTTAAATTACGACACTACATGAGGTTAAAGCAATTGCTCATATACGTTTTGAGAATTTAATCAGAGCTGCATAATCCTTGGAAAAATGTTTCTTCGAGGTTGGAAATTAACAGTTACCTTTTCGGGAAGGTGTTGGCAGATTAAACCCTTATTTGCAGATTAATGTTTCTTAACGAGTTAGAAGGGTATATGTATATACCCGCCCTTCCTGATTTAAAATAAATATATTATTTTGGTTGAGTTGGTTTTTTGTTGTAAATGTGTTGTAAATGTGACACTGATTGAAAAATAATATTATCTGTTAAACCTTACTTAATTAAAAAGAATATATATATATAAAGAAATAAATGATGTAAATGATAAATATATGGTATATATGGTAAATATATAAATAATAAAGATGCTTCTTTGAAGTCTTTAAAGAAGATAATACATTTTTGTAGACACCCGCAGATCAGAGAGTATTTTGTCAGATTGGTGGAATTGCAATCCTTACAAGAATTCTGTTATTGTTGGATATTTGTGCTGACAGAAAAAATTCAAAACCTGCTGTAACCGACAAGTATACAAGTTTTATTTATTTAGTTTCTTTATGTTTTCTTTATTTTCTTTATTGTCTTACTAATGGATTCTTTAAAATAAATCACAAATTTTTTAGGGTTCATTTTACATATATTATGACATATATTCATTGCATTTATTTTATGCCCATGCTGACGTGCCGTTTACAGGCTGGAACGAAGATGTTGCTGGTTTCTTACCTTTCGCGGACACAGAATGTACAAATGAGTTCCGGAGAAATTTAATGAAACGAAATTGTGAAAAACTTGCTTGTCAAATATTAGTTTTGTAAATATATTTAGTGATTATTAAAATAATTTACAAAAATTTTAGACTACCTTTTTTGAAGGGGTATTTAGAAATTTATTTGCCTGTCCCCCAAATTTTATTTTTAAACGAGTCATTAACTTTGTGAAATGTTGATTGGTCAAATTTGCTTTCAATCAAACTTGAAGAATAAAATTTGATTTTTTAAAGGATTTTAATTCACACTTGTGAATTGACGTTATTAACATGTGATGGGAATGCTGAAAATTGCCAGTATATGTTGCTGAGCAACAAGTTATCTACATTCATCGACCTGCTTAATTACAGACTCGAAGTAAGTGACGTAATGATATAATAACGATAATAATGATAATTGTTACAAGTAAATATTTATTAAACCACGAACATGTTTTTATCACGTGATTAAAAGAACATGATTGCTTTAATGACTACCTGAGAGTATGAAATTTGAAAGGATTCACTTATCAAACTCCCCAAGTCAATTTGGAGGAAACGAGTTGTTTTAATGTCAAAATATGGACTGGAAACGAATAGTAGTTTTTTAATTGGCTATTTTGTTTTCCAGTTTTGGCCATGTGATTTGTAAATGTGATCTATCCCAAGCTCTAAGTTTGGCCTCCGCACAAGGATGATATCCCAAGCTCTAAGTTTGGCCTCCGCACATTGTTTTGTATACATTATTTGAGATTTTTAGTCTCACGGATTTCAAACCACAGCCCTGCAAACGTGTACAGTTTTTTTTTGTCATCAGCACAAGTAATACATTTGTAACATTTACAGTAGACTACATAGTATAATTTAAATATTCAATATGGCCGGCTTCTAACACGACATTCAACTCGTTACAAATGTTTGAAATCTAAGAAAAGTATTAGAAGTGCCGTGCTTTAAAATGTGATGAACATTTTTGACGATGACATATGGAAATTTTGAGATCATTTATTTATGATTTTACATCTCATGATAATTTTACTTCTAATTAATTTTATTTTTGTTTGCACATATTATCAGCGGAATGTAAAACATGTTTAAGAAAGTTTGTTTTCTCAATTATCGCTTAGTATATATATTTTTCTTCAGGTCCCTGTTGAAGACATGGTTAACAAGGAAAAAAGCGAGAGCCCCGAGCCTTTAAAATTTAAACACAACGATCCATTGGTGGTGTCACTTTTAAAATCATTGTCATCGATCTCAAGAATGTTGCACATGGATAAAGGAAATAAAAGTGGTGGAGATAACTGTCAGAGGATCAATGACTTTGTTAGTTACATTGTTTGCTGTGGAGTGTTAGATAAATATAACCAAGGATTTGAATGTATACAAAAGCCTATTGAAGATAGCTCAATTATGCAATTCAATAATGTTGTGATTCAAATGCTACAAAGCATTGTGATTTCCATGGTAAGGTAAGATGTGTTTTCATTTTTTCATATGCCCTGATTGAGTGAGTGAGAATGACTGAGAAAATGGGTAGGTGAGTGATTGATCGTATTTAACATGCCTAGCCTGTAAAAGTCTCGAGATGGCTTGTTTCCAGCAAAGGACACGAGTTATACATAACAATCGACAATTTTACCGACCTCGGAAGGACGGAAAGTTGAGTAAACTTTGGGAGAAACGTCTGGTATTCGAACCCCTGTCACTCAAGCGAGATGCAAGAGTGCTAACCATTGCGCTACGCTGCCAATACTGAACGAAATTGTTGTGTTTGTACTTCACAGCTCTTTGAATTTTATCGTGTATTTGCCTAAAGATAGAGTTTGAAATAATTTTATTCTTCAGATTGCAGCTTAAAGTTTTATTTTGAAACATTCATAATTTTATTTCAGATTTGAGAATGTTTTCAACAACAAAAAGGAAGATCCAACGGGCCTCATTTCTTGCTTAAAAAATACTCGTTTTTTGGGTAAGACTTTTTTTTCAGCATATTTTTTGTTTTATCTATTTTTATCTTATTTTAAACCTTACCGTTTTAAATGTTGTGTTATTTTGACCACGCTTACTTTATAGAAACGTTTTGACTATTTGCTAATTTTTTGGCATATCGTGTTATGCAAAAGTTAGAATCTTTGAGGAGTATGTATTTTAATTTTTTTTTCTAAGTTGTAAACTCATTTACAGGTCTATTGTCCTTGATGTATGCTACACTTCATAACAGTGCTGCTGCTCGAATTTCTCCCAGTCCTTTCCCTCTTTCTGAGGATACAGTATCACTTTTGACGTCAGTTCTTCGACTCATTAATTACGTTGCTTTGCTGGATATCAATATGCTACAAGTAAGTCATATGATATCATATTTGTATCAAAGAGTTTTCTATATTTATATTAAATGTACTTTTCTTTTCATTCCCAAACAGGCATATTTAAAGAGGATCAATGGATACACGGTCAGCTCTGCTCCCTAGCTGCAGCCATGTTTAAATCCCTTGATTCTCTTTAATTTAACTGATTATTAAAACCTTTGTATCCATAGTAACATAAAACCTTTGGATTACGATATAGTTAAGTCTGGCCTTTGCGAAAACAATTCCTTGAGGTTGAAAAATGAATTTCTTAAATCGTGAATTTAAATGCACGTGCTCCTATTATTTAAAATAATTTTCTGTTATTACTGATTCAACCAAATTTTGCTTCGTTTCTCAAATTATCATTAATTTTTGTTTCTTATATTTGTTATTTAATACATATATGTTGTTGTTGTTGTTATATATTTGACTGTTATATTTCTTTTTTATAGGATATTCTTGGAGCTGAAGGGAATTGTTTACAATTCAGATCAGTGGCAAATTACATTGTCAAGTATGAAACTTAATTCCATGATAACTTATACATTTTTAAATTATATTTTCTTGGTGGTAGAATCATATTTAATTGTTTACAATTCAGATCAGTACCACTGTATTATTATGATTATAATTATAAATTTAAGAGAATATTAGTTTATTTTTTCTGCGAATGGAGAACTAATACGCGTTATGAGATACGAGAATAGGAATTTTTCAAAAGTTTTTGAAGGGAGATGGATCTACCAGAGTTTTTCTTCTGCTTGAACTTAAACCGTTTTGGGGACTACTGGGTGTCCCAAAAACATGTATCAGGTTTGATCCACGCTGGTGATAACACTTTTGCTCCAATCTATCCAAAATAATTTTTAAAGTATTCCTCAATAGAAAATAAGGCCACAACAATCCAGTGCTCTCGTATGGAGAAGGCAAATGTTTTGCATTCAAAATTAATATTTCGACTCTCCTTGCAGCTGTATCAACTAACAATGTATCTATTTTCAAGTTAGCTATTGAGGAATACTTTCAAAATTATTTTGGATAGATTTGAGCAAATATTTTATCATTAGCGTGGATCAAACTGATACATTTTTTTGGGAAACCCGGTACAACAACGTAATTGAAAACTTCTTTATTAAAAACAATTGAAGACAGTAATGTTTTGAAAAATTTAACTTGACAGATATTGTTCAAACCAAAACTGTGATGAGCTGCTTTCAGAATTAGTCATTGCTGTTGGTTATTTTACTTTACAGAACAAAGAAAATCAGGTACGTGTGTAGATTTAATTGCTATGTGCTTGCATTTGTTTTGATTTCACACTCTGAGTGCACTGAATCAAATTAAAATATGCAAAAACAGCAGAACGTTATGATTTCATTTATTATGATTTGCCTGGCTGCGTTGATGGTGTTGAAATGTAACCGCAATCTTTTGTTTTCCAATCTTTTGTTTTCAATTTATTTTGTGTTTATTTACAATTGCCTAAGCAAGATATGCTCGGCTTCCTTTGGGTCGTGTAGAGTTCAGTTTTATATACAAATTTTAGAATGCCGATTAATTTGTAAATGTTTGCATTGGAAGCATAAAGATAGGTGAACCTAGCAATGATTCAAGAGAAAGTGATGTATTTAATGATTTTTAAAATGCCAAGGAAGAATCATTTCCTATTTACTCGACAGGATGAATCTGGTAGGTTTTCTAGGTGTGAATTAGGCCATCCATATAAATATGATGAATATGCTGTTGATGCAAGATATTCAATGACATAAAATTTACTTGTAATGCTCTCTGATTTACTTGTAATGCTTTCTTCAAGTGTTGAAATTTATGCCATGCCGTGAGAACAATACATTCATATCATTCCGCAAACCTGATTTCTGGCCACCCAGGGAGATTAAGCATTACTCGCTGGGCCATCCTACCATACCATAACAGAGCAATTAGACCATTGCCCCTTTCAAAACGAGTTGATCCCTTAAACCAGATGCACGCAATGGTGGTTAAGGGAAAACGAGGTTTTAAGGCTTCGCGAATCAAAAATGATGATGATGATGTAAGCTGTTGTAAATTTTAGAAACAAAGGGACGGACCCTTCTTCAAAAACGCCCTTCGTTCCAAGCACTTACATAGTGCTACCACCATCAACCTGGTCTTTATGCATCTCAAAATGTAAATGGTTGGAAATTAGTTTTTCAAACTCCTTGCGTCATATTTGATTATTATTTTGTAGACATAGATATTAGTAATTTGCTATTTCTTTTGATGTTTTGTGTATCATTATTTTTTGTAGACATTCATGCAAATTGGACGTGCACCAACAATTCTTCAACAACTGTGTTTACTTCCATTCTCATATTTCAGTGATCCAAAGTAAATATATATTCATTGTATGGTTTTGTGTAATATCGTATCTTTTGTCACTCCTTAAGATGTTTTTATAAATGCATATAGTATATATTTGGAAGCCCACGAAAAAGAGTAAATGATTTCTGCGTGTCCAAATGTACTTAAATCAGTAAAATCAGTGTGCTGGACGAAAGCGTAAGATATTAATACTTACATCATTTGCAGGTTACGAACAATCTTATTACCAAGTTTGATATCATGTTGTTTTGAGTCACGAGAAAATAAATATGTGATGGAACAAGAAATCAGCTCAGATTTGCTTGCTAGCTTCATAGAGGTGAGAATTTCATTTACTTTTTTGTGTTCCTTTTTGGAGGGTTAACTTTTTTGATAACATTTTATGGGAAGATTTTTCGTTGTTCACAGATAATATTATTTTTTAATTCTTCTTTGCTTAGGAGAATATGAAAGAAGTGAAGTTAGAAGGCAATCCATTCCAACATTTGGTGCCCTCTTCAGGTATTTTATTCAATTTTTTATGCCAATATTTGTCTCACTGTTTGCATCGTTGAAAATTTTGTTTTTATCATATTTATTTAAAACAAATCTGTTTTAGTATATAATAAATTTAACTTACGAAATCATTGAAATTTGGTATAAAACTTTCGTAAGGCCCCATGGGTGTGGGCAGACACTGTAACATTGTTCGCCCTATTTCTGTACACAAAATTCAATAAAAAACGTTTTTAAGGAAAAACCCCCAGTTTTTGGATAATTTCAATAATTTGCCCAAAAAGGTTATCGTTTTGAAATAGTTCCAGTTCCAGGTGATTTAAAAAGAGAACAAATGGTGTTATATAGGGAAGAAGTTTTAAAATAATGAAAAAAAAGCTATTGAGAGAAATAACCAGTTTTTTGGACAAAAAAGGACCCCAGAGGACTCCTGAGACCGCAGCAATGCCAATGAGAAATTCTGAAGCCTAAAGATTTTTTACATTTTTTCAACAAACATTTTAATATTAAAGTATCGTAATGGCAATGAAGACGACGTTATGCGAGTCAGTGAAAAACCAAATTGCAATTATATTTTAAACATTTTTGTTTTCTAGCTGATGAAATAAACTTTCGATCTTTGTTGCATCTTCGATTTCCGCGTGCGAAATTTGGCGAAGCTTTGATGTATTTTAGCGAAGGAAAGGAATGACAGAAGTAGTGAGTTCTTTGATGTAACTAAAAAAACATTGTATATTTGTTTGCATATGGTTTTAATTTATGTATAAAAGCATGACGTAAAGTTTTTGTCATGTGATTATTTTAAATATGTTATTCTTAGACGTTGTTGTTGTTGCTCTTCTTATTTTAAAAACTGCACAAAGTTTATCATTATAATTAGGTCATTCTTCAAATCAGTGTGTTTTTTTAGTATGTTTCGAAATCTGTTTCGTAAATATTCGAGCACTGCGCTTTTCACGCGTGACTGATTTTCACGCGTGACTGAAATGGTATTTGTCATCTCAGTAGGCCAATGACAAAATTATGTTTTAGATTGACCTAAAAGCTCACAAATAAAGGCAATTTTAATTCGCGTGTTTTCGTATGAACCGTCTGGCGTGTTTGTATGGAATCTCTCGCGCATTTTCGTATGGAAAGTGCGTGATTGTACTTCTGTTTGATTTTAGCAAAGGTCATCCCACCTGCATAGTGAAAACAAGGACCAGTTGAAAAGAAAAACTACTTGATCGTGCTTGCTGTATTTTTTCCTTGATTTAGAAACAACCTTCGCGTGATTTCACATTTTAGCATTTTAATATGATAATTCAAGCAAGAAATGGGTTTTTCAAACAACTGTTAAAAAAGAATTGAAAATGGGAAATGCAAAAAATACAGGTAAGAATGTATGTTATAACATAGAGAATTAACTTTGGAATTTCATTATTTCTATATCCCTGATAATTAAGATAAGAATCTCTGTACATTCTCAAATACTATTTCCTGAATATAAATATATACTAATTTATTTTAGAAACAAAAGCAGCTGTGAATCCAGTAATACTTGGAGGTATATCAGCATTTGCGATTCTTGCTGTTGTTTCATTTCTTGTTGCTATCCATCGAAATAAATGCTGCTCAAAACAAAAAAGAATGACTAAAAGGAATGGAAAATATCAGAGAATTGAAAAACGAAAGCATGAAACAACAATAGGATATGATATTCCCGTGAGAAGTAAACCAATTGTAAGGTCGGTTGTTTGGCAACAAGAAGATAATGATATAGCTGATGAAGTGAAAAGAATTTATAAGAACATCTCAAACAGCAGTAAACCTGTCCTATTTCCCATGGGTAGTGGGATACATTTACAGGAGATGGCTGGAGATGAAGAACTGGCTCAACACCATGACATAGGTGTTAAAATAAAACCCAAATGCGTTTTTGGAGGTATTAATGGCAAACTGCTGATTGGAATACAGAAAGATCATAAAAAATGTGATACAAGTGAGCAAAAGAAAGGAAATACTACTTTTGCAGATGTGGAAAAGAAGAAAGAAAATAACAAGAGTTTGGAAGAAATGGTAAATTTTCAAGAAAGTAGAGAAGCAATTCATGGGGCAGAATTAACAAGGTCAAAAGTTCAGGATTGGGTGAATAATTCTTTAAATATAGTAGATTCAAACATTCATTATCAAAAGGAAGGTGAAATACGTGAGAGATTATTGCAGGAGGAAGATGGAGAAAATATGGTTGATAGCAGAAAATATAATGAGAAGGAACATTGTGTGAATATGGTAGAACACAGTGGATTAGAAGTTGAAGAAGTTGATAAGACAGAAAAACCTCTGCATGTGACAGAAATCGAAAAAAAGAAGAAACTGACGAACATAGATAAAGATAAAAGTTTTGGAAAAAAAGAAGAAACAAAAGGTGAACAGAAATCAGTGATTGAAAATGCTGAAGTGAAACATTTAGAAACAGTAAAATTAAAGTATTCAGGTACGAATGATTTTGAAACAGCAAAAGACATAAAGAAATTAATCGTCACAAGATGGGTAGACCATTCAGCACAGCAAAGAAAAGCATGTATCACGGAAGAGGAATCATTCGCACATAATAATGAAGAAAACTCTTCAAATGAATTACCTTATGAAGAGATTGACTCTATTTTGACAAGTGTTTCAAGGATGGACGAAAAGAGAACAACCAAACTAAAAGCAACAGAATTTTATAAAGATTTGCTTCGAAAAAAAATAAAGCAACAGAAAATTGAAGAAAAATCAAACAATTGTGAAAGTTTGGAAAGTAGCGGTATAGAAATACAGAGAAATAGAGAAAGCAAGAAAAGTAGAATTCATAATGCCATGAAAGAGGATTTTTCTGAGGTGATTGGTTTCGATCGATGTAATTCAGAAAAGGAGCTGCAAAATATGGAGAATGCTAGTTTGGTTTCAAAAATAATTTCTGTTGAATATTTGACAGGAAGAGAGAGAGAAATTGAAATTGCACGTCAATCTTTGCCTGAGAGTTCCCCTTCTCAGAGTAGTAATAATACAAATCCTCTTGAGAACTCAGAAAAATCGAAATCACAAGGTTGCGAAGAAAAGAAAGATATATTTGCTAAAAATGACGTTACAAATAATAAAGATGAAGTTTCTATTGATTCTTACAGCCAAGACGAAATTACTTTGAAATATTCGATTGTTCGAAACTTCAGCAATCGTCTCCAGCCTATGATATACGTTTCATTAACGCATTTGCATGGGTTGGGGAACATGTTTGGCTTTGACAACTCATTCATTGTCAGGTTGTACTTAGCAAACGACGAAGAATCTCTTGAAGAGAGTGATGAAATAAAATGTGTTGATGAGATATACCTAGAGGAAATGTTTTCAATTGTAGGCACATCAACGAAAGCTATTCTGAAAGACTTTTTGATAGTAGAATTGGTGTTTGAAGACAGCGATGAACCTGAGCTGTATATCAAATTACCATTGGAAGGGCTTAAATACAAAGCAACAATAATTGATACAGTGACTTTTGAGAAAGGAAGCTTCGAATGAAAAAAGTAGCAATTTCCCTAGTGCCGCAGCAATCAAAATTTCTACGAGTAACACGTGACTTTAAATAAATCGGCTAGTTTGTAAATTCACATTTAAATTTGCGCCTCAGGGAAAAGCATGCTGTTGCAGTTGTTAGCTTTTTTTTAATGTTTGTTCCGAGCACTGCTCTCAGCCCGTTAAAAAATATAAAATATAAAATGAGGCTGAATAAATGTAAGCATACAAACAATTTGTTTTAAGCAACTGAAAGAATTATCATACTGGCAGCAACAAAATAAAATAAATAAATTACATGTTGAAAAATTAAAAGAAAATGAGCAAATCATTTTGTAATTATCAAGTCACACTGGCACCCTGTGTTCGTATTTTATTTGCATTGGTCACTGCCAAATCTTTCGTCCGATCTGGGTTTTTGTTATAGACACATAGATATTGTTAGACAAAGAGATATTAGAGATATATGAATTTATTATTTAGAGAAAGTCCACTAAACATGGAATACTGTGAGAATCCGATTAAGCCCCCCCCAGAGGGGGGGGCTGGTTAATATTAAACTCAACACAGGTATGCTAGTGCAAAAAAGAATTCTGGAAAGTTTGTAATCAATGTGTTGTCTTTCTTACTGAATCTGACACTAATTTCAAAGGGGGGCTTATTCGAGAGGGGGCTTATTAAAAAATTCCCTTTCAAGAGGGTGGCTTGATCGAGTTATTATGGTATGTGACCCCAATTAAAGCATAATTCTTTTGAATAAAAAAAACATGTCAAACTTGGCATAGTCTATAAACCAGACCCTAATGACCCTGTGACCCAGGATCCTGTTATCGTGACCCTATGACCCTTTATAGGTAATAAAAATGACCCGAAAATTTCATTACCTCATGAACTCAAGAAAACCAACGGGAACCACTGTTTGCTCTTGTCAATGGCGAGGAAAGGCATGCAGATTTCAGGGAGTTGGCAGTATAATTTTACAACTTTACTTCAAGTCTAACTTTAAATTTAAATAATGTTTTTTAATTCCTTTATTTAAAGTTAGTAACAAAGATATAGTTACATAACGTGGCTAATTAAAACTAGCTAAATGATTATACAGCAAATAATAAACGAATAAAAATAGTTTAGGATAAAACACTACAGGTAAATGACATATTTCAATTGGTGTAAATAAATTCAGGACATGTAGCCAACATTCTGTATATATTGTCTGCATAATCTGCATGTCTTTCAAAAGTTTTTAAATTTGGTGACATTTTTATTTCAAGAGGACTATTTTTCCATAGTTGGCTATATCTGTAAGATATGGTATCTAAACCGTATAAAACAGTATTGAAGGATGTTTGTCTTAAATTGTATTCTGATGTCTTATGGATTTAAAATATTTCATTCATAAATGATGGATTCATTTTGTTAATAGTTTTATAGATTTCTATTGCTAGTCGTTGTAAGTTTTTCTCGTGGATAGAAAGCGTGTTATCTTTTTGGAGAAGTTCCTCAAAACCAGATGTGTAGTCGTTGTGTGGTAGTCTTAAAGCTCTCTCATGAATTCAATTTAAAAGATTATTGCTTTTTCGACTACAATACATCCACGTCAGAGAACAGTAATTAAAGTAGCTTAAAATAAATGTTTGCATTAGTAGTTTCCGTTTGTGTTCGTTCAGTTAAGGTGATATTCTTGCCATGGCATTCATTTTCTTGCTTGCTTCTCCTACACATCTTTTTTATCTGGGTATTGAATTTTAACTGGTTGTCGAATGTAACACTTAATAGTTTGATGTTTTTGGATTCTTTTATTTAAAGGCCCCCAATGCTAATCACAGCGGGTTCTTTCCTTGTTTGTTTTGATTCAATTACTATGAATTCGCATTTTTCTCCATTTAGAAGCATTGAGTTATTTTTGAACCAGTCATTAAGTGTGACAGCTTCCAGTTCTATTTTTGGGATTATATTTTCTATTATATTTCCTGTAATTCAAATGGTATTATCATCTGCATAATTACACATATTACTTTGGCTGGTAAAATAAAATCTGTCGTTCAAAATATATTAAATAACAGTGGTCCTAAGACTGATCCTTGGGGAACTTCTTGGTAACCTTCATCCAACTACTATAGTTTGAATTGATTTGGACTCTCTGAAACCTCCCTATGAGATAACTATGTCATCATCATCATCGTCATGTACAATGCTTGCCTAAAGTCTTGGAACACTTGGAGATATTTCCATCGTTTGTAATGAACTATTCCCCTCCCCCCTGAACAATGTTGTTGTATTACAAGTTCTACGGCATTTATGATGGAAAAGGTGATTGTTTCTGATTGGTGGACAGTCACGCAATACAGCAACATTGTTTTGGGGGGAGGGGGTTTTCCATCGGGCTGTCTTAGGCACGGAAAGTATAATTGTACCATTATTTCGTAAAATTGAGAACGTGTTCCAAGGACTTTTGGCAAGCATTGTAGTAATCTTAATTCATTAAAGCTGAATCCGTATGCATGGAGTTTCGCAATAAGCAAGTTGTGAGGGAGACAGTTAAAAGCTTTTGATAAGTCCATTAAGACCGTGCCTGCTAACATTTTATTGTCTAAACATGCCTTTTTGTCAATTGTCAAAGTTTCTATTAATCGGACTAAATCATGTTGGGTTTAAAATTGGGTTAACCTTCTGTAGTTTCTGTAAGTTATTATTTTCGGTTCACCTTTTGTAAATTCTGTTTTTAGTGTTGTATAAGTGAGTTTGTGAAAAGCGGATAAGCCAGTTTCATTGTTTATGCTGTTGATAAAACTGTGTTTTTTGTTTGTTAATATTAAATCATATAGTTTTTCTGGATTACTTTTAAAACAAGTAGGTTCTTTGATATGGTTGTTTAGGTCATATGTTTCAAATAAGCTTTCCATTCATTCATTGTGTGGTTTGATGTTAAAGTCGCCCATGATCAGTATGTTATCATACTTTTTGAATATAAATCAGTATTGATCATTTTGACTAGGAGGGTGGTAAATTCCTATTATGCGCCATTTTTGTTTTCTAATATTTATTTCAACGCAAATAGCTTCTATATCTGCTGGTAAAATATGATTTTGCAGTCTGCGTGAGGGAATATCTTCAGAATGAGTACTCCTCCGGAGGACGTTCAATCTAGTCTATGTGGTTTTGAAAAACCTTGCCTTGTAAATTGTGCTTCAGGGGTAGAACTATAAAGTTCCGTTTCAGAGATTAAAAAAATATCTAGATTTCTGTTTTTTTGATGTCCATTATTAGGCCAAATTTGTTTCGGAGAGAATTTATATTAAGATGTCCGAAAACAATTTTTTTTGGGCTTTTTAGTTTTGATTTTTAAATAGTTCCTTGGTTGTTATATTTGTTATATCAGTGATTTCTTGGTCTTGTGTGTCAATGAAAGTTGCTAAGTCGTTAAGGGTATCCTTTTTGAGTTTAAGTGATTGGAATTAGTTGTTTGTCAATATCCTAACGCATATATAAAATTGTTTAAAATTGTTCACGCATATTTAAAATTGTAAACGAGTTCGGCAATTTTCTGGGCAATTTCTATTGGGTTCATTTGACTTCGTGGTTCCACAGTGAACTATAATATTTGATACAACGTTGATCAATACTGAGGGAAGGAATTCGAAGGAAATATTTGCAATTTTCAGAAAGAAATTTTGCTAAAAATAAGGAAATTTTAGGGAAAACCTTTGTTTCAAAAATGGAAGCACTGGGGTCTTTACAATTTTTGTGACGCTGCGAAGGAATAGAACAGAAGTGTCTGCCGCAAATTTTGAAGATACATACATGAAGTGATTAAAATTTTAAAACAACAATCTTGATTTTTAATGTCATTTTTGTTGGATCGCTTGAATTGATTGCCTTGCCATTGTGGCCTTGATTTGAAAAATAGAAAATATAAGTTTATGAATATCCTACTGACCTGCTTTCTTTTATACTTATTCTATTCTTTCAACTGAAAAATTATTGTGTGTTTTCAATTTGAATAATTGCTGAAAGGGGGAGAGAGAATACTGAAAGCTTTTCTTGATCACATTCTCCTACGCAATGACATTAATACATCATAAATTATTTACAGATGACAAAAGGGCGCTGTGCTAAAGTGCTGAAGTGAAGGCTTTGTTTGGAAATTTTAGAAACAGTGTTTCTCTGGAAAAGGCAAGAATACTTCGGAGTAATCCATCAAACTTTGTTTATCATGGTCAGTATTTTGCATAAGTAATTTTATTTATTATTTTGGAAATCAAATTGAGTGCAGATATTATCATTCAGAATAATGATGGTTGATGAATCTTGAATGATGCTCAAGTAATATATGCGATTAGCCTACTTTTACCAGGGTGCATTCCATGCGAAAGATCTTCGGCGTAGAAAAAGAATTTTCCTTGGCAAATGGGCTCAAGCTTCCCTATACTCCACCGAATATCCGATCTCCACTGAGAGTCTAAGTAAATGTTGTACTTAGGAGGCTACTTTGCTAGCTTTACGAATTAAAATTGATTTCAGCTAACCACTAACACTCTGCACGAAATACCTATTGTAGGTAATGTACATTATTTGATAGATAGATAGATAGATAGATAGATAGATAGATAGATAGAAGCATTTGGTGAAAACAATATAAATCAATTAAAATTCTATGAAAATGAACAAATCAATTGTTTTCCTGGCGTAAAAAGATAAACATATCACTTCACCAACACACATGACACTGAATGAGTGAAAAAATTCACTTTGTCAAAAAAGAATCTACAACTAAAAAGATTTTACAACAGTCAACCGAGCATACTGGCAGCATACAGTTTACGAATGAAACAAATAAAAAGTTTCATTGAAAACAAAGAAAAACCTCGAATGATTACAATTCCTCGATTGATGAATTATTCCCCAATCAAGGACTTATCCCCTAATCAAGGTTATTGAAATATCAGCTCAGCGAACTTTCAAAAATTAGCAAGAACTTGTGGAATCTTTTTTTTTAATTAGAAAGCTTCTTCCATATTACATTAGATACATGATATGCATCTATAGCGCATTGTTTGTTTTTTTTACAGTACAGTATGGCAATAACTGTAGGGGGACAAACATTATATTCTTATATAGATCAAATATATTAGAATTGCAAAAATAGAGCTGTCAGAGCAATCTCGGGTCAAACCTATCTTTCCCACTCTCTTCCTATCTTTAAAGATCTTGGGTTTAGACTATTAACTTTTGTTTATGAATCAACCAAAAAGTTGACACCTTTATGTTTTTATGATTTTTTTTCTTTTAATTCATCTGTTCATCACTACTCAACAAGGCAGTTTGACCATTGTGATTTGTTTTTGACTTAAAAATCCAGTCGTCAATATGGCTTGAAGTCTATTCGATACCTGGCGGCAAAGTTATGGAACAATCTAATGATAGATTCCTCCTCAAAGTTTTCATTTAAGAAGCTTAAAATCTTTAAAATGTAATGATTTTGCAAAACATAAAGACATCATTATCTATTTATTTCAATCAAAGATCATTAATTAGGATAGGTGGCTCTCTTCTCATTGATTTACCTACTTGACAGCTCCTCCTTTCAGAAATTCTTCGTGCAATTGTATTTTCTCTTATTAATCTTCACTTTAATTATTTTGTAAAATTGCATTATTAGTTTGTATTTTATGTTTTTTTAGTTTTAAATTGTATGTGTTGAAATTCAAATATAAACTGAACTGGTTGTGTGCATGCCAAACTGGCTAACTATCCTTGATAAAACAAGAAAGAGCATAATTTATAGCCTTGTTGTGCTAATAATACCCATGCACAGTGTTGCCATGGATTCAAACACAGTCGAAAATAGTGTGACATACTTTTTTAGCCAGTTTAAAAAAAAATGGGGAAAATAACTGCTCTTTTGATAAAAACTTTCAGATTCATATTGTTGTGGAACTCTTGATAAACTAACCAGGCAAGATAAAATCTTAACCTTTTCTTGACCTAAATCAAGTTCAACACCAACCAACTTAACCTTGAAAATTCCCACAAAATTGAGCTTGAAGTAGAGTAACTTAAAATGTCATTAACAGGGCTTAATTTTTTATTACATTCCTTCCACACTTGGAATATCACTGGGAAGTTTGTTATTTGTGTGCCAAAGTTTCACACCAATATTTGACAACACAGAGCACAAAAAGGGGAATAAATGGAGATGGGAAAATTATAGGGTATTTTTTTCATGGACAAAGAATATTTTTATACATTTCAATTCATCAGGATTTTAGCCTGCCTGCATTCTGCTTACCACTCCTTAAAAATCTCATCTGGGAATTGCATGGAGGTTCACATAATCCAAGATTTTAATAGCAGGCAAGGCCAAGGGCAAATCTGGTTGTTTGGGAGGATGTTTCCAGAAAAATTGATGTTTTTTAAAATTCTTTGCAAGCATATAACGTCCACCCCACCCCTGCAGGGCTGGCTGATGCCTCTGTTGTCTCCTTTTTTTCATGAGAAAATGTTTTAAACAAATTTTTGAGAAATGGAAACCAATGAACAGGATAAAAACCAGACTGGAAAGCATGTACTGTGCGCAGAAGATCTTTAGTTTGCAAACAAAATTTCATAATTTGAAGAATTGCACTTGTTATTTGAAGAATTGTACTTGTACTTTGTGTATTTCCAAGCACACAAATTTAATAGCATAAAATATCTTTTGCATGCAAAATACAAGCTTTCCAGATTGGATCAAAAACTGATTTTTGGTACATTTAGTTTTGACCTGATGATAAGGCGGGTGACACAAATATGTTTGGTTAAAACCAGCTAACCATTCAAAAATATGAAAAAATTGCAAATTTTTGAGTCAGGCATTTTGATTTTTTCCTAGCTTTTTTTCCTAAGAATCTTAAGGAAAAAACCCAGACTTTTCCTAGAAGATTCTTCCCAGTTTTTTCATATGGGAAATTTGTTGTTGTTGTCTTCTTCAATAGCAAATTTTCTTTCACATGCTGCAATTTGATTTAATAGTGATATAGAAAATGTATAGCTTTACCCATTTAAAAATTTAGCTTTGTATTTTGTATTTATAACACTACAGTTAACGAATTTGCTAACATTTCTACTTTTTAGACAACATAGAATCAAAAAGTTGAATAAAGGACTCATTGAAATAGGATAGCACACCATCTCCCACAGAAAAGTTTGTGTGCATTTAGGCTGAATTAAACATAAAGAAAATCAAGGAATGCAATGTCCTTGTAGCCTTTTTGCCTTTGAAAACTTAGTTTTAAGCTTCAAATTAAGCTATTCTTAAAAATTAACAGTAAACATTAACATTCAAATAAACGTTAAATATTATTATCATAAAATTTGTATCAATTTAATTCTGTCAGGCTAAAGTCTAACTTTCTTCTTCCTTCAGTGTGGGTTGGAAAAACATATCCTTGTATTTAATCTAATGTTCTAAGTATTGTGAATTTTAATAGTTTAATGCCTGTTATACTTGTACTTCAAAAATGGAAATACTCCATACCTTTGTTGTGACTCCGTCATTATATCTTTTCTTCTTGGCTTTTGTCTTCAAACGTTTTTCTCCAAACCAGATATTTCAATTGCTTGGTATGTCTTGAAAAAGCCAAGGAGCTGAGAACCGGATCACAAATTTAAGTAACCAATAGGAAAGCGTTTTTTGATGAATGGACATTTCTGACATCGGTCATTGAGATCTGCATCAAGTCCAACAAAAATAGCAAAATTGTGTCACAAATTCGAAAAAGCTGAGAAAAACTGGGATCAAATGTTTTGTGTTTGACTTTTTTCATTTTCAAGACGGAGAACGACAACAAGGCCTTTTTTACACAAAAAGTTTAGTTTTCACAATTCTTACAACAACCTACACTCACCAAAGAATGTTTTAAGCTGAACTGTGCTGTATCATGTAAAATTTGTGCTGTAAAATATGTTTTAAACAACAGATTTTCGAACAAATTTATTGTTTTAACTGTAATTTTCCGTAATTAAAAAACAATTTTTCTTTGCAAGAAAATTACTACTTAACATGTATAATGATTCTGTAAGCTCTCGTACGATTATTTTTAAATGATGTTCGGATGTGTTTCCAAGCTTTCACCCAACTTTCAAACGGATTTAAAAAAAATACATTTGTGATTATTTCAATGTTATTCCGTT
Source organism: Phacellophora camtschatica (assembly GCA_036873815.1). Classification (NCBI taxonomy): domain Eukaryota; kingdom Metazoa; phylum Cnidaria; class Scyphozoa; order Semaeostomeae; family Ulmaridae; genus Phacellophora; species Phacellophora camtschatica. The sequence goes on along the minus strand of JAYJMH010040431.1, from coordinate 6,944 downwards.
ATTCCAACAAGTTTTCCCAGATTTTCCCCCAGCTCTTGAAATATGTTTTTCTGAGACTATTTCGACCTGTGATTCCCATGTCAAAACTACCCATTTTTCTGGGTATGCATTCCCAATCTTCCCAGCTTTCTAGGTATAAGTTCCCAATTTTCTAGGAAATAGATTTACCAGCTTTTGAAGTTTTAGGGCCATCCTAGATTTCCCAGCTTTGTTCCCAGCTTTTTTGTACTGGTAAACCTTCACCAGTGCAAAAGTTATTTCGAAAGCACACCGTCACTCGCGGAATAGTTTGATTGCGTTCGTTTAGGCTGAGTGAAACGTATAGAAAATCAACAAATGCAATGTAGTGAAAAGACATTCGTTTTTAGAGATTTTGAAAATTTCTGACCCGGCCTACCTACCTGCACATTTTAAAGCATTAAACTCAATTTTATAAAACAGACAGCGAAATGAAGTAATCATCTTAATCGGGAAGAGTTGCTCTTCCCAATCGTGTGTTTTCCTCCCATTTTCTCCCTAAATAACAAAATTGATATTTTTATATCGACGATGTAGCCCCTGTCTTTGAATATTTTCGTTCGAAAATTTAAAAAAATGGCAAGCGGCACCTATTTTATGGTACGAAAGCACAACTGTCTACGTTTTTTGTCGTACTTCAAGTGGCTTTTTAAACACTCTTTATTTTAGTTATTTTGAAAAATGTTTGTGATGATATGTTTAAAAGATTTCAATTTTTGCATCTGAGCTTTTAAAAGTTTACGCCCTTATAGAAATTTATTTTTGACATTTAGATTTTTTAATTTTTAGGGGAATGAATATTCATTGCCTGCTGACATGGTAACGCATTGTAAGCTTTCACTTAATTGACTTGGGTGTTTGTGTTTTCTTATCTGTCATGCATCAGCAAGCAGTTTAGTTGTGTGTGTCTGGAGGGGGGGGGGGGGGAGGGGTTAACTACTTGTTTTCAAGTATCATAAGATTTTACAATTAAGAAGCAAATGGTTGTTTGTAAGTTTTGGCAATTGAATTTTGTCTTAGATGAAATAGCATTTTACTTTTTCGATATTGATTCAATTTTTATAAGTTTTCAATTAACTTTGTTTGTTTATGTTTTTGCATGGACTCAGTTTATAAATTTAATTTATTTTTTCCAGTTGATGCAGATGAAATCAGACGACTTGGGAAACGGTTTAGGAAACTAGATTTGGATGGTTCTGGGACATTATCTGTCGAAGAGTTTATGTCATTGCCTGAGCTTCAGCAAAATCCTTTAGTTCAAAGAGTAATAGAAATTTTTGACACAGATGGCAATGGCGAAATTGATTTTAAAGGTTTTTTTTCATGTGATTTTAACTTATAATTTTGAGATCTTAGGGGTGCAACTAATTTTTCTCAAATCAATATTATTTGTACAAGTTCAACAAAAATAATTTTTGAAGCATTTTTGTTATGATTTTGGATCGTAGTTGCATCTGCATCTGTTTGCATTGGCACTTTTTTGTGAAATAAAAATACATAAATTTTAAGAAACTTGTTTACATAATGCCTTCAAAAAGTGGAAGGAAAAGTTTTTGAGTAGGTACAAGAAATAGTGACAAAATACGAGGCTTTTTAAAATAAGATCAAGAAAGTTAAAATTTCGTTGTAATGATAAAAGATTCGCTGCAAGAAAGTCTTTCCACGAAGAAGTCAAGGATTGAAGTATCGACAATGATTTCAAGCGAGTAACTTTCTAATATGCTAGAAAGAGTACATGCTATAAAGTAGAAATTTTTTCCTCAATTGAAAGTCCTAAAAATTGATTAAAACATCGTACGTTTACTGCGGTTTGAGAAAATCTGAATGATTTTGTTTCATTCAGTTTCAGTGTCAGTTTCAGTTTATAATTTTAAAATTCCATACTACAGACAAATATACTTTAACGAAGCAAAATTAAAATTGACGATAAAGCTACATGTAGAAATAATATTATATCTCAAACACATTAATTTGTATATAGTGGAATTTCTTAAAAGAGGAACTCTCAAAGTAGTAGATGAACTAACGAGAAGAGAACACCCTCTTTCGTAAGATAATATATTATTTAATTGAAATGGTTCAAGTTTGCAGTCATTAAGCAGAAGATCAACAAATTAATTTTATTTTTTGAATAGCATTACAAAGGGTTTTGTGAATGAGTTCTAACATTTCTTTTAAATGAATATTTTGAATAGGAATTTCTGATTTCCAGTAGTAGATCATTCCACATTTTTGCCCCCAGATATCGAATAGACTTCAAGCCATACTTAAGACTGTTTCTATGAGTCAAGAACAAATCACTACGATTAGATTGCCTAGTTGAGTGTTGATGAATAGATGCATTCAAAAGAAAAAAATTATGAAAGCAGGACGGAGTTGTCTTTTTGATAGATTCATAAGCAAATGTCAGTAGTCTTAATTGAAAAATGTCATCAAGTTTGAGGAGTTTCAGGTTTTTAAGAGTAGGAAGGGAGTGAGAAAGGAAATGTTGATGCGAAATAGCTCGGACAGCATTTTTCTGCAGTTTAAATATTGGCTCAAGGTATGAGGCAAAGGTTTGTCCCCAGATGGTGATACCGTATTACAGATATGACATAAACAAAGCATTATAAATACATATCAAAGTATCAGACGGAAGAAGATTTCTAATTTTAAAGAAGACACCACAAGCTCCTGCCAGTTTCACTGAGGTGATATTTCCAACTAAGATTTTCATCCAAGAGAAGTCCTAAAAACTTAACATATTTCACTCTAGTAATGTGTTTTTTACCTATTTTAATTATAACACCGGGTGTCCCAAATAAGCCCTACACGGGTTTTGCAAATATTATGCAAAATCTTGAATATGAAACTTTTCGTAAATACCTCTATTAAACAGCCTGATAACATACGAATAATTTGTGACCTCGATTATTAAAAACGCAAATGTAGCGGCGATGATATATCCATTTATGTCAAAAAGTTCTCTGCAGCGAAAAACAATAAAAGTGTCATGGGTTTCGAGTCAGTCAATTTCGCTCCTTTTAAATCTACAGCACAAACTTGTTTTCTATAGAACTACACTTTTGAGCAAGAATTGTTCCGGTTCATTCAATAGGCACAAAAGAATTAGGAAATTAAAATTTTCTTTTTAAAATTTGCTTTGTTTGTTTTTAGGGAAATTCTAAAAAGATGTTACCATTGTTTAACTATCCTTGTTTTCTAGTTTGTTTACTAGATTTGAAAGGAAGAAAACTGATCGACATGAAATCGATGACACTTTTTCATCCAGGAGCCTGAAACACTTCAATAGCAAAACATGTTGTTTTCACTGAAAAAGCTTTAAAATATGGATGACGATATCACAGCTGTTACATTTGCATTTTATAATTCGAGGACACAAACTTCTTGTATGTTATCAGGCTGTTTAATAGATGTGTTTACGAAAAAGTTTAGCTCAGTATTAACTTTTTTAACAAGTTTATCAAGAGTGTCAGACTCGTAGTAAATATTGGTATCATCCGCAATCAAGAGGTAAAATTTCAGTTTTTTGATTCGTTTGGTAAGTCATTGATAAAAATTGGTAAGAGTAGATGTCCAAGTACTGATCCCTGAGGTACACCACAACAGGTAATTTTTATGAAATCAGAGTTATATCCATTTATTATGACATATTGGTTTCTATCTGATAGATATGATTTAAACCAGTTAAGAGCATTTCATCTGATACCGTAATGCTCGAGCTTAGAGAGCAAAATTTTATGATTGACTGTATCAAAAGCTTTTAAAAACTCCTTTCCTGCTTTAAAATCTTCTCATAGATGAAAAAATTTTCCAAATTTACTCACCCGAAATCTTTGTCGATACTTCAATCCTTGACTTATTCATGGAAAGCTTTCTCGCAGCGAATCTTTTATCATTGTAATTAAGTTTTAATTTTCTTGCTTCGAAAAATATTAAATTGCTATGCTCTTGCTTCGAAAAACCTGATATTTTATCGCCATTTCATGCACGGACTCCATCTACTTTTTGAAGACATCGTTTCAAAGTTTCAGTGAATTTTCAATCAAAATGATAAAATAATATTCTAATTTCAATTGAAAGCCAGTGAAATCGCAAATGTTTCCCCACCAAAACCTAAGGTGGTGAAGCCCCTGGACTCTCGTGCTTTCGTTATGAAAATTATTTTGATTAGGACAAGGACGCTTTTGGCGGTCATTCTTTGTCGCCTGGTGTAATAATTTTGTGAGGGGAGTGTATTTTCTGCTTTTACTTATGGATACTCAAACTTATATTTTCATACTATTTTTTGACAATTTAGATTGATATTAATGAACCATTTGCTTTAGAAAGTTAAAACGTTTTTCTATAAAACTTTTTTGTCACAGAATTTATTGAAGGAATCTCACAATTCAGTGTGAAAGGTGACAAGAATTCTAAACTTCGATGTAAGTGATTTTGAATTTTTTAAATAAGAGTGACATTTCGAATTTGATTGTCTAATGAACTGTGTTCATGAACATAGAGGAAAGTGTTTTTATGCGCACTCAAGTTCATTGATGATGGTTGTCAATTTTGCAACAGAATTGCAGCGAAAGACATAGAAATTTGACCATTTTCTGTCAGCTTTTTTTCAGCAAAATTTCAATAAATTGCGAAAGATATTCACCACAAAATTTCTCGATGTGATAAGCTTCGGGGATAACTGAATTTCTTTCTTAATCAAATCTTAGATACGGGAAAATAATTACTTTGGCACATGCAAATGGCTTTTAATAAAATTTAAGTTGGCCTACCAGTACTGCGAGTGAAATTTGAAATATCATCCCAATTTTTCCGGCGTATCCCACCGGTATATTTATTTTGCTCAGATGTTGCAGAATATCTTCTGGGAAAATCTTAATGAGGTTGCGTCTAGTTTTGATGAAACATTTTGGCGAATAAATCCTTCGGTTTCGTAATTTTTTCTTGTAATGGCAGCGAGAATAATTCAATTTTGTTAGGTAATTCCAACATTTTGACAACGTTGAGCTTATGGTGCAAGTAATCCTTGACATCACAGGTGTGTAGTCAGCCAGGTTAGCAAGAAAAAAAAGCGATTCCCATCGGTGCGGTGCAATTTTTGACCTTCCTGGCAAAATTCAAAATTTTTGAAATCAACAAAGCCGCAAGGTTCTCTTTGGTCAGCAGGAGAAACATTTTTCCTCTATGATGTGTTCATGTTGTGTATCAATATGTTCAATTTATCCAATATTGAAGCAAAAATGTTTATGCACTGCACTATTACTTGACAAAATTGGGAGAGCAATGTTATATGTAAAGTTAAACTTTTCAAAAAATAAGGAATAGGAAATATATGAAATTTTGTGAAATAAAATTTTCAAAGAAATCTTAAATTTAACTTAATTTGCAAAATCGACCGAAATATATTACATTTTGTGAAATTATATTTTCAAAGAAATCTGAAATTCAAATTAATTTGCAAATCGAAAGAAATATGTGCAATTTTATGAATATACATTTTTGAAATTTAAGTCAACAATATATGCGTATTATGTAAAATTAAATGTCAATGATCAACAAAAAAAACAAGATTTAGCTCGTTCTTCTGGAGTTGTTTTCTGAAAGTAGGGTTCAATTTGGTTTGCATTTTGATTGTTTTTGCTTGATTGATTGCTCAAGAGTTCTGTCAACCTTATTTTTAGATGCTGAGATCAAATCTTTTGGATTTTTGAAAGTTTTGCGGTAGCTTTTGATAAAAATTCATAATTTTGATAAAAATTTGAAGGAATGAACGACTGCACCCCACTTGAATACGTCTGGGTTTTTCCATCATCTTTTCAAATCGGCACCTTTGCCATTACATTTTCCACCATTTCAAACTCTTTATAGAAAACATGTTTTTCACTTTTGCTCACATATATACTTGGTAAACGAAAAAGATATTTTTTCATAATTTAGGAAAACAACTTAATTTGTAATTTCAAATTCCTCGATAATGCTTCTTGCAGTTTTTATGAAGATGGCATGATTTTTAGCGAGATGTCAGTCTAAAATTGCTGAATTTAATATCTTGATAGCCCAGTGGGCATTTTTTGGCGCGATTTTTGGAACATTTTTCATGTGGTCCACTTTCTTTTACTTTACAGTTGCATTTCAAATCTATGACATCGATCAAGACGGATATATATCAAACGGTGAATTGTTTCAAGTGCTAAAAATGATGGTTGGTAATAATCTTAAAGAAGTCCAATTGCAACAGATTGTTGACAAAACTATTCTACAGTTTGACAAAGACAATGATGGGAAAATATCTTTCGAAGAATTTTGTGAGGTGAGTTTACTTTTAATTTTTGTGAATCGCTAGCTCTGCAGCCTTTATTGTTTGTTTTATGTAAGCATTTTTGTATTGGATTATCAGATGGCAATATTTTCCTTGCATTAAATTATTTTTACTAATTTTGTTCTTTTTGGAAAATTTATTCAACAAGGCCTTTTGCGAAAGTTAATTTCATTGTTAATAGATATGACACGATGTTACAATATTCATTTTTAATTGAAGCTTAACCTAACAAATATACCCGGTGTCTAAAAAGCCTTACATTGGTTTTTTAACTTTTCTTGCAAACGCGAGAGAATACAAAACTAATTATAATTACCAGCAATAATAATAACACGAATCTTTATACAGGATTAACACTTCAACGTTACTGCTGTTATCAATGCGTGTCCTGATTAACGTAAAAAGAGATTTAAAAAATATCATATGTTACATATTTAAAATAAGAAGCCTAATTCATATATTTCATAACAGATCTAAAATAAGAAGCTTAGGTAAAATGCTGCTTAAGATGCTGTTCATAGGCATTAAATGATTCAGTTTTCCGTATGTTAATAGGCAGTTCATTGTAAATTTTTGCTGCCATGAAACGAAACGATTTGCGTGC
>JAYJMH010040420.1:0-15207 GCA_036873815.1 Phacellophora camtschatica | reverse complement strand
GGAACTTGAGATAAACAAACGAGAAAAGAACCTGAAGGAACTTGAGATAAACAAACGAGAAAAGAACCTGAAGGAACTTGAGATAAACAAACGAGAAAAGAACCTGAAGGAACTTGAGATAAACAAACGAGAAAAGAACCTGAAGGAACTTGAGACGAACGAATGAAGCTGAGGAGGAGGGAAATATAATGTTTTTCCTCCTCCTCAATTTTTCATTCCGAATTTCCTCCGTTTGTTATTGGATTAAAAAGACATTATTAGTTCCATACCAGATCTAGGAAATTGCAAGCATGCTTTAAAACAATTAGGGACTGGTCATTAAATATGGCAACGGGATGGAGGAGAAATTGGTGGTCTTGAAAATTTTATAAGCCCGTAAATTTTTAGCTAAAAAAGAGGGTCCTTTAAATCTGTAACTGCCTTTAACATAATTGGCAGATATTAGGGGGGGGGTCATGAAAATATTTTAAGTCAAATTAATTTCTCCTTGATTCTCCTCTCCAGATTTAATGACATTTTTAAAAGATGCCCTCTGCCTTGCATTAAGAAAAACTGCTATCATATTTGTATATAGAACCCTTTGCTAACTTTGCTAACTTTGCTAACTGAAGTTGTAATTACACTCAAATGGTGATGAGTTCATTTGTAGTTATAATGTTAAATTGAAGAGGCTTTTGAGCCTAAGAAAGAGATTATCGAGCCTCAAAAAGAGGTTTTCGAGCCTCAGAAACATAAACTACCTAAAACCAAGCATACATTCATAACCTATGAATATCAAAAGTTTAAAAAAAACTATTTTAAAGAACAGATAACATTTTATTCTAAAACATTTTATTCTAATTTATTCTACCTAGAACCAAGCATACATTCATAAACCGGTGCGATGCCATGAGCTTGGATTTTTGACTTGATAACATCGGAAGGTATATAAAGAAAACAAAGCTATACGAGCTTTTTTGAAAAGCCTTTTACTTTTACTCTAGAAAACACTAACTAACTAAAACCAAGCATACATTCATAAACTATAATATGAATGTTTCAAAGAATTGTCTGTGGAAAACAGAAAAATTTTATTCTAATTTTGCCATTATTTTCAAAGACAATTCTACTCCAGCAAAAGTAGCCGCATTGACCGGGAATGCTCGAACCAAACACACCGACATCCCTCTTATGAACACGCGATACCCTTCAGCCTTGACACACTGCTTTATGCAGTCAATGTAACCATTGTATTTTCCAACCGGCGCAATGCCATAAGCTTGGATTTTTGACTTGATGACATCGGCAGGATACGAATACATCCAAGATACCATGCCAGTCAATCCACCAGCTAGTAACAATTGCACCGGTCCTATACTGTTGATAGTCTTTCCTCTTTTAATAAACCAACGAGTTAAAGTGTAGTACGTTCCAAAATAAATCCCGAATGCCGGAATATCACGGACCATCGTCAAAAGATATCCCCTGTAACATCCTGTAAAACCTTCAGTTTTGTAAATCTTTATTAAACAATCCATTGGTCCTGTATACACCTTCTTTTTCGGTGATAGCACCTGTCCTTGACCCTGAACTTGTAATCTAGTCTTTGCCAATTCGACTGGAGATATAATTACAGTTTGAGCAGCACCGGCCATCATTCCAGCCAGCATTTCAGTTTGCAATCCCGGAGTCATGTGTTTGGCCGCATTTCCATGTACTCCAAATATGATGGCGTTAATGCCAGCTAAGCCAAGGAGAGGGGCTGTCAATCCTTTGTATAGTCCAGAAATCTATGTTAGAAAAATTTATGTTGTTTGATTTTCAATTTCATTGATTTTAAGATAAATGTACCCTTTGTCCCAGAAAGTATCACGTTTAAAAAATCACCAAAATTCGATTTTGTTACCAACCTTGAACATTATAATTCTCGGCTATCACGGAAAGGCCAAACTAATTGAAGAAACCATTGTTATTTTAGTTAAGTGTAAGACTAATGGCATAACTACAGATTGAAAACCATGATTTTGAGCCATACTCTCAAATCACTATGTATTTTGTTATGCTATTATAATAGCATACTAATATTTCGCATAACAATTACTGACTTTTGTAAAAAAATAAATTTAATGATCATTCAGAAACATGTAGTAACATGCACCAAAACCAGGCCGCTCATAAAAACCCCAAATTGTAGTGATTTTGAGATGCTACAAGAATATAGTCAATATCGGGAAAAACCATTTGACCTTTCTACGTAACTATGCAAAAATATGCAAGATTGGTAATAAAATCCAAATATTATTATCATTATATCAAGTGTAATCAACAATTTTAATTAGCACAAATTATTGCTTTAACCTATCTTTTTAAGTTTTCATAAAAAGTTACAGAAGCAAACATGAATTACTAGACGATAATACCACGTGGAGCACGGTAGTACATCGCAATTCAGTGACAATTACATTGAACATAGAAATATAAACATAGAGACCGGTTATTCAATATGGCGAGGGGGATAGAGGAGAAATATTAAATATTATTAAATATTAATAAAGATAAATAATGATAAAATAATGTTTATATTTATAGTAAAATGATAATAATGATTCTGTTGGAATTTTCATGCGAATACTGTAGTTGATGGCACTGTTGAAAACGAATTTTTTCCAAAACAGGCAGGCTGCAATAACTGTCCTTGATAACTCCATTTGAAACATTGATAAAAAAACAACTTGAAATAGTTTTTGTCTAAAAATGGACTGTTTCGAATCAAATTTCTGACGGAAACGCAAATTACTTGTTGTCACAGCCTCTTGGTTAAAAAAGGCAATTGTATCTCTTAATGTCAATGGGTCACGTTCGAAATAACTTTGGTATTCAAAGATTATCATTGAATGAAACTAAACTAGATGATTCGATTCCAACAAAGAAGGCTGCACAGAACTCGTCATAGTGGCTGGGTAATTATCTAAATGTTGGCTGGAACTGTGCAAAATAAATTCAGTTCAAGGTCCAAGCTCAACAATAGTCGTGGTGAAGTCATATGTTATCCGTATACAATGTCAAAAATGAGACCACATAACTTCACAGACCAGTGTATGATTTCAGTGTAATAAGTTTCATGTACAGTCGGTACACCACAACTTCACAGTCCTCTAATGCCTCGTGACTGCCCTTAAGACTATTGCATGAAAAAGCACCCGACGCGACCGTGTGACCAACGGTCGCAGGAAATCTTTCCGAAAATGATTTTTTAGGAATTATCAAATATTTTTGGTAGAAAATTGCATTCTTATGACATTAAAATGCAAATATCTTGCAGGAAATTTGTCGTCGAAATTGGGTCGCTCGCAAGCAAGAGAATATATATTCCTGATTTGCTTAAAATTTTCTCTAAAACTTAAACGTTTAAACCAGCTAAACAGGTCAAACATAAGGTTAAACAAACCAGTTTGAACTGGTTTGGTCACGGGTCATAAAAAGGTATCATTCTCTTCATTTGTACAATTTCGTTATTTATACTAGTTTGTCTTCCATCGACTTCGTCGTGTAATTGTGGGAGCTAAGGATGCATGAAACCAAGAACATAATAATCAAGGAATACAATAAATGTTTCCTCGGGTTTGTTGTTTAAATTCTCACTTTAACGCAACCTTCCAATTGCAAAAAGACATGAATGTAAAGTTTTATGTTTGCTAAGAAACAAGGGCAGATTTTGTAACAATAGTGAAATTTACACACCAATTTCTAAGCGATTAGCCATCGAAGACAAAGCGAATTCTCTCAACATGGCTTTGTTTGTTTTGATTTTCTGCTTGAGAGAATTATTTGCTATGATTGATTAAAAAAAAAAAAAAATTATTTCAGACAGACAACCCAAATAATTTTCCCAAAGCTTGATCTGCATAAATAATACTTCTATCTGCATAAAATGTTTCTCATCAATAAACAGTCAAATAAAACCTGAAAATCGGTGATCGATTTGAAGATACAAAGCCTCGCATATCAATTTTGTCAAAATAAATCATCTCGACGCTTGGGAAGGTAGGATTGGTTAATTTATTCAGAAAAAATCTCTCGCTTTTATATCTAAATTACAAAAGCGTTATCCACTACATACTGTGATTTTCCATCTTGTATCTTTGGTTGTGAAAAAGAACGAAAAATTAAGAACATACCCCTTCAGTTTTTAACGTCTTTGTAAAACAGTCAATGCCACCTTTATAACCCTTTGACGTCTGCAATCGAACCTATTAAATAAAATAAAAACGATGAGAATGTTTCAAGGATGGTTTCTTGTGTCTTTCTGCATTTTCCAAGAGTTTAAAGGTTGGTTGACATTTTAGCCAGAGCTGTCGAGAGCCTCTCGGAAAATTTAGCTATAGCTGTCGAGAGTCTCTCGGAAAATGGGGAATACGTCCTTTTTGGTAATAGTGACAGAGGGTAATTGTCTCAGCCTTAAATTGTTATAGTAATCCACCAATTTTACTTTGTTTACAAAAAGAAAAACTATGAAACAAATATAAACCTCAAAGGCCCCGAGATCACGACCCCACACCAGTTGCCTCCCTTTTAACAGTCGTGTATTTCGTTTATTCGAAGCACCTCTGTACCCGTGAAACACCAAGCTACTGGTGGATGCCAATTATAACCAAACGCAACACATTTTGATAAATTTAATTTTTTTTTAAATCTTCAGTACTTTGACCAGGATTCGCTGGCTTTGCCATAAGGCACTTCGAAATAAGCTGTCTTGTTTGTAGAAAATTATTGGTATTGGATCACCAACGATGTGTGTTCTTTTGAATTCCAAGCTTACTTACTTGTTAGACTTGCTACTCGAATCTTGATTCGTTCAACCACCACCCTTAGATCGGAGGGGGATAAAGCGAGGGTGGTCTTGATTGGTTTACCCCCCAAAAAACATTTCCCAAGCTACTAATTCAACTTCAAAGTCCTAAGCTATGATTATTTTTTATCAATCAAAATTATATAAACAACAGAAAAAGTTAAGAAAAACGTTAGCTACAAAAAGTCATGGTTCTCATTGTGCTATGTAAAATATGAACGATTGTGTTAACAAGTGCAAAGTGTGAACAATTCAGGGACCTTTCATGATCTTTCCACCCGTAAAACTTTACTCTTTCTGGTTGTGTCAATAAATCAAGCCCAAATTCAGACAGTAGTGATCCTACCTTATCTACCGATAAAATGATTTTTTTTTAATACAAATTGAAAACTGAGAACGTCTTTTTAATCCAACAACAAAAGGATGAAATTCGGAAGTAAAAAGAAGGGGGAAAAATGGAAAAACTTGGAAGAAAAGATTTCATTTTTTCCGCTCCGTTTCAGCTCGGATTAAGAAAGAAATAGACTTACGGCAAGTCTACATAGAAAATGAAACGCATTTTATATTATCATGCATTTTCTTTAACAAAGAAAGGAACTTTTTCCTGCAACATAAACTTTGAAAACATTCCTAGCGACAATCAAAAACTAGTATCTTTAATGACAAATGAAGATGGCCAGTTTTTATCAATATTTTCCAAATATTTCCAAATATGTATAGATTTATAACTTTGTATTAATACATTGCAGGATTTATTTACGTTATCGTATTTGTAGTTCTTATGCTGTGAAAACGTGTAACTTAGTTCAGCTGTTGGCCATGTGTTTCAAGATATCGTGTCTGATAAGTACAGGGTTGTAGTAAGGGTTGCTCCTTGGAGGACTTGCCAGAATTTCTGGGATATTGCAATATTTGATATTGTTCTATTGTTTCTCATTACAGTAGAGAACAATAGAAAATTTGAGAAACTTTTTGTACAAGGTCCTGGGCTTAGAAACTACAAGAGATATAGCAATGAAACTTAGCCCAATTGTTCTTTGGACAATAAGGCTTTCACATATAACAATTGTAATTAATTAGTCATGCGATTCGTTGCTAATTTTGTAAATTTTTAGTTATCAGCAAATGTCATGCTATTTCATCAACACTCTACTGATTTTCTTGAAAATTGTTCCAAATGGTAGAAAACATGAAAACATGCTGTAGTGTGTACATCCAAAATACATACTTTTTAGAATTTTTCACTTTCTATTTTTAGAGAAATTAGATCTAAATTATTTTTTTGACATATGAGCTCCTTTGCAGTTTATTTACTTGCAGAAGATAATTTAAATCTAAGTATTTATTATTCATTTTTCTGCTTTATATTGAATCAAATGAAACTAACAAAGCATATATTTGCTACAAATTTTCATATTTCACAATTTTTACTTTGAACATGGCATCATAAATATGAATGACATCATAAATATTAAATTGTGCTGATGTCAGCATATATGAACAAATTATATCAAATAGATTTATCAATCAATACCAATTGAATAGTGCATGTTTCATATATTTCTGACCAATGAGACAAAGGATATGAAAGTTTAAAAATTTTCTTTGTTGTCTCCATGGTGTTATGATGAAATATCAAGAATTTGATTGCCTATTGAATTTGACTTGATCAATAAACAAGCAGTAAACAAGATTTGCTTAATATATCTTCTGTCATTTTGAAGCAGTGTAGAAGATTTTGGCAGGGGATGAAAAATGACCTCACCCAGAGCGAATAGGGTTTAGCAAATTTAGGTTGTGCAAGCTCCAAAATGTTAAATGAATTTCATATTTGTATCCCCAGTGCCAGTTAATCAGAAAGAAAATATAAAAAAGCTATTATTTTAAAGTCCTTTTAAGCCATTTTGAAGGGTATGGTCACAAAAAGATACTCAATTTTAAGGGAATGGCCACATAAAGTTTTTGGGAAGTACCCCATCAGACCCCCAAAAATTTCTGCTTATTAATTCACTCACATACCAGTTTTATTTTTGAGCTCCTTTGCTAATTTGTTAGGGCTGGCATTCCATGTCATGAGAAAGTTCATGCATTAATCTGTATTTTTGTAAAATAATTATTTATTATTATTATTATTATCTTCTTTCATTAAATTATCAAGTATTATTATGAGTTATGTAAATTAATTATTTATAATTTATTATTCATCAACTGAATTAATTAATTATATTGTAAATGATTTACAAAAAAATGCATAAATATTATGAGAAAGGCAGAGCTGTAAGCATTTTGCATTTAGTGGAGTCTAAATGTATAATTGGGGAAGAAAATGTAAAGTTGGAGAAGCAATATATGCGTAGACTCAATAAGCAAGTCCTAGTTTTATTAAATCTTTTCTGCAGAGGCACATGCCTGATGTGGTAAACAGAGAAAATGTAATAAACAGAAAAATGTAGATGAACAGGAAAATAGGCAGTGATGAATCCTTATGAATTCTCTGCAGAAAATCTCTATTTTGATTGAGAAAATTCTTGCCAGGGATTGTTTTTAGAGGGTTTTAAGCCAATCTGAAGGGTCCTGAAGGGATGTGGTCCACAAATTGTCCTCCAGTCAAGGTGGAGCCAAGAATATAACTTTTCCTTTTCAAACCAAAATGTGCAGCGATGAAGATTCCCTTAAATTTGGTATCCTGGCATAATTTTAAAAACATTTACATTTTTCTGATGCACGACACTTACCTTGACTGTATCAAATGGATGTCCTACAAATGTGCCAAATCCACCTGAAAAAACACACACACAACACTTTATTAAAGTTTAGAAACACCAATTTTGCCATCACTGTAAACGTGTCAAGGCATTGCAAATTAAGATACTCCCATAAACCCTGCTAAACCCAGACCAGACCTAACATGTTTGCTCTCTTTTGTTCAGAAACTACCATGTTTCATTACTATTAACTAAGGACACAAAAAGAAAAAAGTCCTAATGAAGCGCACGCAAGTACACGTGTAGGGATGGATTTAGCAGAATATGGCGACCGGTTTTATATTGAAAAGTAATGTAGGCACTACCAGAAAAAATTTAAGTTATGAGCAAATGTCAAATTTTTATATCATTTGAAAGAGCATAAAAAATGATTTAAAAAAATTCTTATCCCACTTTCACACTATGAACAAAAAAAAGTTATGAATTTTTTCCTACTTTAGTTTTCGCATATAAAATTGGCCAAAATGTGTGACCTTGAACATCATAAGCATCATGCCTAAATAATGTGTTTTTCAAAATAACTTTTCAGAGTTAACATTTAGAGTTACCAAACTTGGTGGGAGCATTGTTCTTGACAACATGTGACTTTGGGAAAAATTTTCAAGTGATAACATGATCTATGATGTCATTATGACGTCACCACTTAATGACATGAAAATAATGACAATGACATTTTTTTTTCTTTTAATGTATTTATCTTCAGCATTTTAAGGTATTTTAACGAATTTATTTTTTATAATTGTAGTTTAAAATCAAATTGTTTAATTGTTTAGTTTGTCTGATTGTCTATTGTTGTGTCTCAAGACAGCGCTTATAGAACTTTTGTCAAATATGCATCTAAAAAATTACCAATATTCTTGATCTGACCTTTATGTTCAGTAATTACGTTGTAGGCTTAGCTGGCAGCTATATATTCTTGTATTGGATGACATCAAAAGCACAACACAGTGTGCAGTTTATCACAGTTTGCAGTTTAACAAAGTTTTTGG
Source organism: Phacellophora camtschatica (assembly GCA_036873815.1). Taxonomy (NCBI): domain Eukaryota; kingdom Metazoa; phylum Cnidaria; class Scyphozoa; order Semaeostomeae; family Ulmaridae; genus Phacellophora; species Phacellophora camtschatica. The sequence continues at coordinate 6,625 of JAYJMH010040420.1, read as the reverse complement.
ATTATCAAGTCATTTCATTCAAATGGGCACTTCACATAAAACAAATATCCCCTAGAATAATATCTGCAACAAATTCTGTTGTGGTCATACTAATTTCTTCCTCCATTTGAGTATTTGATGGAAAGGAACTCACCCCCTCGGGATACCTCAACAATCTGACAACATAATGAACATCAGCTCCTTCTTCACTGTCAAACCAAAGATGATCGAATGCTTTATTTTTAAAGGTCTCAGGGTTCTTAATAAGCCTAAAAGAGCAGTCTAACTGGGTATCACCGACATCGTTATAAATCTCTTTGATATTTTCTTTTGATAAGTTAGGCTTTGTCACAAGATCTTCAAGTTTTCTTTGAAGTTGATTTCTATGTCTTTCTTTTGGTGCTTTTCTTTCATTCTTTCATTCTTTTTACTTTTGTTTCCTGGATTGATTTATCTTGCATTTTCCTTTTTTTCATTATTTCCCTTCCCTTGCCAACATCATATGCCACAATGGAATTGCTATCTTCGTCCTTTTGCAAAAAATTCATCGACTTATTTAGCTTGAACCTAACTTTTGCACTGATGAAATCTGTTTTAGCATTAGGAGCCCTCCTTAATTGGGAATCTGCCGTGGCAAGAACTCTTTCTGAATGAATATTATGGCTTGGAGCAGACCACTGATCTCAAAAAAAGACTGAGCATCTATTGTTCAATAAATGAAGCCAACAGAATTGAAAAGCCGCCATGACAGTGAGACCCATTTGTTTGCGGAAGTAGTGGGTATACCAAGCAGCCAAGTGGGTAGTCACGCACTGTACGTGTTTCAGGTAAATTTTTGTGAAGAGAATCGAAGAAAATATCAATAAAAGGTTAGTAAATATTTAAATAGTTGATTAAAATTTATTCCCTAAACGATAAGGCATGTTACTGGAAACTAAAATCTTCAATTTGACCATATTTATGCTTGTGTTTGTGGTTGCTTTTTTGGAAAACAAACCATGTTTTAGGCCTATACATTTTTCCTCCACTCGAATTTTCTCGGCCTTGCAGTTTACTCTTTGCAGTATAATGGAAGTATAATTGGGGAAACAAATTTATGCAATTGCGGTGGGAGAACTTCAAACCTGTCCAGGAAACGTACTGAGAGATTATCAGGGGAATTGCCCCCTCCTGCTTTTTCACTGTGGGGAATTGCCCCCTCCTGCAACTGTCTGTGCAAGCAAGCAGTTGAAAAATGTTAGCAGAATAAACACAAAAAATTGATAGACAAACAGTCTGTAACAGACTGTGTAGTGTGCTCGTGAGAAAATCAATGTTGGCTTCATGGCAACATTGGTAGTTTTTAAAAAAACTGTTTTTTCAGTGTCAGCCAAGACAACTTTGTGGATGTAACCAACATAGCACACATCTTCTTGCTTCACTACTTGAATCTTGGCCTGAAACGAACTCAAAAAAGATTATTTTTGTTAAGAATTTGGCTACTGGTGTTTGAACAAAACCAGTTTGCTCAACTTTTTTCTCAATTTTACACCAGATTCTTTTAGGGTTGTTTCCTTTCCCATGTGATACAGCCTTACCTTACAATAACATTTTGCTATGATCTTGATTAAAGTAAAGATGTGGTTATCATCTACAGTAGTTTCAAGCATGTGATCATTTAATTCTTTGAATACTTTTGACAAGTTGATATCTTGTAGAACTGAGGAGGCAATTGCATCAGGAACACCCATTTTGCGTGGCAATTTTCCATTTGTCACTGCCAACAATCTCACAAATCTTCTTTCAGTTTCCTCACAAACATGAGTGACACTTTTCGTCGGTTTGAACAGTCCTCCCCTATCTTTTATTTCAAGAAATCTAGATGGGTATGCTTGAGTTTTTGAACCAAGGGCTGTGCAGCACTTTTGACACATTATTTTTTTCTCAGTCATTTTGGCTACGTATCCAGCAATGTATGATATTGCAGCTTGTTTGTACTCTGATAAATGTGCAAAGTTTGGTGCATCACTGTAATCATGCTCAGATTGTAAAGGTTTTCTTTCTGTCAAGTCATATTTTCTTATCAATGATGCATTTGTTATTGTAATTACTTCACCATTTATGTTGCAGGTATCACCAATGGCATGCAAAATATCAGTAGGATCCTGTCTTTTGCAATTTCCATTTCCACCATGAATGTTGCTTCTCATTAAAAGCCGCTTGTATGCTGCAGTGAACTGCTGTGTCGTAGGGTTGTTGTTACAACCACCTGCTGCACGAACTGCTCCAAAAAACAACTCGAGATGATCTTGACTGAATTTGTATGTCAAAAGATATTTTACTGGCGCCTCATTTCTTTCAACAAGGCTTTGAAACAGATTTTGTGTGCTCCTGATTGCAACAAGAAATCCTATGAATCCTGTTTTCCTTCTGGTGGTATACATTGGCTTGTTGTTTGTATCTTTTAGACCAGAAATGTATGTGAATGCAGTCTCAAGAAATGGATCCCAACTTCCTTTGTTTTGTGTATGCAGTGCTGATTTGAAACCTTTCCCAAATGGATCTGGAATTAATGAATTTTACTGTAGCGGCAGAACCTTTCAACTTTAGGACATTATCACAGTATTCTATGGCATCAGCAACACAAGTCAAGCTAAACGTTTGAGCAGCAAGATTTACCTTCATATTTTGCTGCTGCCATTGGATATGGGAAATTTTCAGTTTATTTCCAAGCCTTAATCCTTCCTTGTCTTGGAGAAGCTGAAGATTCTTCATGAACTGCCAACGAATTTTCTGCCCACTGTTATCAACAATAAGGCCCCCATCACCAAGAGTATTTCTTACCAGTTTCAGCATGTGACATACATCCAGCAAAATGTGTACCTGTTTTTCGTTATTAACAGGGTGTGGAAAATTTGGTTTTAAATTTGCAACATCCAGACATGCACCAAGTTCACGAGCCATTGTAAAATGACAAGATGGACCATCAAATGTTACAGACACTACCTCAGCTCCAGTATCCCATAACCTTTGCAAACACACAGACACAAGATTTGCACGCTCACAACCATTCAACCCATCGAGAAAAAAATACCCACATGGGACCTTCCAAGAGCCATTCACACAGACTACCATCAACACAAGTGCATCCTTAGCCAGAGGGGCATCGTCATCATGTTCTACACTGTTACCTAAATCAACATAGCCTGTAAATCTTTTACCATCCCACGCAACTTGCTTCCGAATAGACATTTCATCAAGCATAAGTGCACAAATTATTTTATTTCCAGTGGCAGAGGCAGCATCAACTTTTGATTTAATTGCAGCAAATGCTGGTTGCGTGAACCCTGGTAATGCTGGAATTTTGCTGTACCATTTTCGAATTTGAGCTTGGTGTGGCAGGGACATACTAAATGTCTTTCGTACAAATTCATATGCTTTTGAAGAGTAAAATTGTAATGTCAGTGCAAAAGATTTTAGTTCAGGGGGGTATTTACAACCTCTTCCATTCTTCTTAATTATTCTATTAATCATTTGTTGGGGCACACCTGATAAACTTTTATTAAGTTGCTCTTCACATTTTTCAGAAATAAATTTTTTTTTTCTAAGCTCTTTTACAATATTTTTTAGTGACTTCACTTTTCTTTTCAATCTGCGTGACTTTTGCTGCTGAAGCTTTAATTTTTTTTTTAATTTTGTGATTTGATCAATTTTCTTATCTAACTGACGTTTTAGAGTTCTTGGAGAACTTTGGATATGATATGTGTGATCAGTTGTTAATTTCATTTTCTTGGGAGTGGACCCCTCTTCATGTACAGTATCATTGACTGTTGCTGCTACTTCGGCTTGAATTCTAATGCTGGGTGGTTTCCTTGTCTTGGGGGTCTATAACAAGAAAATTTTAATATGATCAGAAGATATCAAATTAGTAGTTTCTCATATCATGGTAAATTTGATTGCAAGTTGGGGGGTAATACTATTTTGGAGACACTACTTCTAATTTTTAGCAATAAAAAAGGAAAATAACTGGACATTTGTATCAGGATTTTTTCAACCGATTATGAAACCTTGTTTCAGTTAACTAATTTTTGCAAATACATCTCTCCAACAATGATATTCAGGAGCTGAGGGAAATCCTACCTGCAAAATTTGGTGGCAATATCCTACATTTGCAGTTTTGAAAGTATTTGGGAAGATGCTGGTGACACACCAACCTACATGGTATTACCTACATCTTAATATATGTTGGAAATTTCCATCAGTTTTTCAGTTTAACACTTGATTTTTGCCCCATATCTCCCTGACTAGGGGCCATCCATAAAGTACGTACAAAAACTTTTCGGACCTTTTAGACCCCCCCCCTCTCCCCTCTCTACGCTATTTCAATAGGAAAAATAGGCAATTTTATATCGAGTGTACGCTTTTGGCTTGACCCCCCTCCCCCCAAATGCCTACGTACTTTATGGATGATCCCCTATGACAGCAGACATACCTTTTTGAAATGTTCAGGAAATTTTTTGAACCTTGTTGGTACTGCGTTCTTTTCCAGTTTAACATTGATATTACTTCCGTCAATAAAATTCTCCTTAAAATGATCTGAACAGATTCTGGAATATTTCGATGGTTGCCAATCTTGTCTGTGCATTTTTGCCAGCCACATATTCTTCCTTGTAACATCCAACGGAAACCTTAAAACGAAAGAATGAAAATGATGAAAATGTCTTGATGTTTTAAAAAAGAAATTAAGACTAAGTAAGAGTTAAAAAAATAAAGAATATAACCTAGATGCAGATGCTCCTCGTCTGTATATTCTTACAAAAATATTGATATAAAATATTACTGAATTAGTTTCCGGAAAGTAAGATTCCGGAAAGTACGTTCGCTAGCTAGGCCATATGGCCATGAAGTGACAATGCAACAAAATGCACTACTTACGAATGAAAAGTTCTTGGAAACTGCCGTTTGGTGCCAGAATCTTCATCTTCGCTGCCTTCACTATCACTCCTCACAATATTGCCATCTATCTTTCGCTTTTTCCGTTTGCCACAACCAAAAGCACAACACTGTGTACCGCGACTTGGCATGATTTTCCCGCGAAATTGGGTCTCACTGTCATGGCTCCCACACAATTTCTTTGGCTTCAAAAGCGGCGCGTGGGAAACAATAGGATGCTCGATCCAGTCTTTTTTTTTTATGGCAAACTCGGACGAATTGGACAACTTACGTATTAGATAAATATTATATTAGATTCTTATCTTAGATTAATTATTATTAGATTATTATCTTAGGACATTATATCTATTAATTATTACATAAATTTTGAATTTTGAATATTATATTAAAATTGAATAAATTAGTTTAGGACACTGAAAATAATTCGCATGCTATCAAGAAACGTTATCTGCATACAGTTCGCAAAATACAGTGTTTTTAAAGACACTTCTTTACATTCAACATATCCAATGTAAATATCATGTGGACTTATATAGACCATTTTAAACCATGAGGATAATTGCAAAAGAACACATATTTTCAACTTTATTAATGTTTTTTATATAAAAAAACAACAAACATAAAAACTATGTAATAATATTTAAATACGATTTTTCAAATATCTTCTAATGATTTTTTTTACAAAAAATAAAGCTTTCATAACATTCTTAAAAACAACGCAATGAATGAATCAATAACAGTTTTCTTTATAAACATAATTTTTTCAAATTAAAATCCATCATACACATGATATCATGAAATAAACTACTACAAACAGAAACAACTTTGGTTTTTAAATAATTTTTTGGTTTCTTTTAAATTTTTCTACCAACGCACTTTTTTGCAAATGTACAGAATGCTTCAAAAAATTCAACATACTTGATCAAATACTGTTACACTGGTAATTAATTTGAAAAAGGACGCTTTGTTTGGTAGATTCTTGTGCATCAAAAGTTGAGATATCAATTTTGAAAGTGCAAATTAGCCTTCATACCCAAACCAGAAGATTAGATTCATGCTTCTAGAAGTTTTCCAACATTTTAACCAAAACTTTATTGTAAATGGAAGAGCAATTTTGATTAAAAAAAACTTTATGGCATTATCATTTAAAAGTGTTTCAAAGAACCAAACATTAAAAATCATGATTCAGAAAGTCTCACAACATAGTGTATCACGGGCTAAAGCAAAAAATTGAAAGCTCTAGTATGCAGTGAGAGGCAAATTTGAGATTTAAAAATTAAATCTAGCTCATTCATAAATCTAACTCTTTCTTCCTTTACCATTCTTTTTTCAAACAGATTTTTAATTTTTTGATATTGTTCCCTCACTGCCCTTTGGTCTAGCCAAAATTTAGGCTGGTGGCTATTGTTTAAATGGGTTGCAACATCATCCAATCAATGCCCCTTTTCTTTGCTACTAAAGTAAAGTCTTTACTTGAACCTGACCAAAACCTCTCTGAACAGCAGCACTCTATTTTTGGTCTGTATGTAAGAGACACTAATCAGTACTAAATCTACTACTATTTAAAACAAAACACTAAATATCACAAAGATCTCAACCAATATTTCTGACTGAATGGCAATTTTTGCACAAACAATAGGTAAAATATTTCAAAAAATTAGTGGCTGGGCCTACAAAAAATACCCAGAAAATTGCTTCTAGCCAGAACTGTTGT
>JAYJMH010040409.1:0-15213 GCA_036873815.1 Phacellophora camtschatica | reverse complement strand
ACCACTAGGCCATGCTTGCTGGCTATAGAATTCTAATTTATGAATAGTAAATTGTGCATTATGAATTGTGAATTCTAAATTGTGAATTGTCATCCTTAACCACTAGGTATGCAAATTTATTTATACAAATTTTCAGCTGAACCTCGCTATCTCGGACTCGCAATTAAAATTTGTTCTGATTAAATTAAAACACTGAAAGCTTTCTAGGGATATGCAAAAAAGTTCACTCTATAGGGAATCGATTGAAAAAGCAGTAGCTGCAGTTGAATCCCGCTATCTTTTTAACTCTCACGGGGAATTACTGTTTGAAACAGGGAGTTTTCGAGATAATCAAATTACAAAGCGATATCAACACTGAAAGCTCTCAAGGGTTATACAAAACAGTTCACGTAGAAGTTTGCTCTATGGGAAATCAAGTGAAAACTCAGTACAGTCGAACCCAGCTGTTTCGAACTTTAAAAGGAATAAAAGTTTTTGAGATAACCAAAGATAAATCGACATTGAAAGCTTTCAAGGGATTTCTAGTCGGAGTGGCTTACTCGTATATTCATTTATTTGATTTCATTATAATATGTTGAAGCTTTTACGAGGAATTCAAACTTTAATTAGGAATTCCAAATGTTTTTGTTGATAAGCAGCACTCTAAATTACGAATGCTATAGACGAGGTCTAGACTTTTAATGCAGGTGTCCATTTTTGGCAATTGTTTATTTCAGTGCTTCACACAATATCCGGCAAGGCCAACCAATCAAGCTTTCTTTCCCAGGCGCCTGGTTCGCCTGCAGAGGATCGTTCTATTTCTGGGTCAAGAAAGAATGTTTCATTCCAAGATTTTCTCAATAAACAAATTGATTACATGATGACAGTAGAGAGCAGAGATGTTCCTGCTGAAGGAAGAAGAGGAACGCATGTTGAGGTATATTTCATGCTTATTGATAAAGATTTGTATGTAAGATATTGAGGAAATGAATTTACTTACGTTACGTCATTGTGGAGTATGACTTTATTTCTACAAAAGATATGAAGTTCTATAATAACATATCTTGACATTTTTATTTAGTTTTATTTTATGTATTTTATTTAAACTTGATATTTTCAAATATTTCTAATATTAGATAATAACACCATTCAGCTTTGAATTGGTTTCTCATTTTTATAGTTGACGCAATTCTTAAAGGAAATCTGCTTCAATAGTTTGAGGGAGAAGGAGTTGCTTTTTCCCATTTAATTTGTGCTCTTTGCATTATATATAATTTATTGAAATTTGTGTCATGTATTTTGTTTTTTTGCAATACTTTAGTTGATTGAAATCGCTAAATGGTTGAAACTACAAAATCATGTTATTAGAAGCATGATTTTCTTGCAAATTTTTGTCCTATTATAATGATATGTCTTGCACTGTTAATTTCTTTTTTGTAAGTGTTGTGTTTTCAAGAATTAAAATAACTTTTAAAACATGGCTAGAACTTTTTATTTAGTGCTTGCAAGCAAGCAAATTTTGCCTGCAAATTTCCTACAAAGATGTTGGCAATTTGACATAATAAACAATTCTATTTGACAAAATTCTACCAAATTTCCTGCAAAATCATTTTTTGAAAAAACTTCCTGCGACCATTGGTTTCAATGTCGGCTGTTTTTCATGCCATATTTGAAAATGCCATTCATAGTATAATGGGACCCTATGGCATTGTTTTTTTCAATTGAAGTTTTTCGATCAACAGTTTCTGTGTTGTTGCGTGTAAATATGCGTGTAAATATGTTTACACGTGAAGATGCGTGTATATTGTTTTGTTTTTTGTTAATATTTTAATTATTATTGTATAAAATACTGGATGCTTTCGAAGCAAAAAGAGATTAAAATTGAATTTTGATGTGCATCTCATATTGATTGCGAATTCTTTGACATTTATCAACATTTATTGATCTTCTTTTAGGCCCCTTTAGACTTCCTATGGTATCGTGTTTGTCTGGTTTTGTTTGATTTTTTTCTTGGAAATGAAGAAGATGTCAATCATCACATAAAGACTATGGCGTCATCGTTAGACTATGATTGGAAATTTTCTGAAAGGTATTTATGATTATGATTCCTTACTGTAAATACGGAAGTTTGCGTTTTTGGAAGGTAATCTCTATACATATATTACCTGGTTTCGTTGTCGTACAGGAAAATATAAAACCCAAGGTCTAAAGTACAGACCAAAATTGGGAGGTAAAGACCTCAAGACCGAAGGCTTTATATTTTGGGAGGTAAAGACCTCAAGACCGAAGGCTTTATATTTTCCTATAAAGCAATGAAACCGGTTTTTATCACAGCTACTGCTCACTGAGAATAAAAATAAATTAATCTTATTCTGCGTTTTGTACGTCGAATGATATGTTGAGAATACAAATAAAATAAAATACTCTGTACAATGAATGTTTATATTTTAATATACACAACGTTTCGACCATTACTCGTCTTCAGGTATGAGAAAAGTCGTTGAAGAGAAATTAAGTTAAGTGATAGAGAATGTGACTTCGAAATAGATGTCTAAATTAAAATGAATTAAATTAAATTAAAATGAGAATAAAAATGTCTAAATTTATTTAGCTATTTATTACATATTTTGAAGTCTGAACGAAGTTTGAACGAAGTTTGTTTTCATCTTCGAACGTGTTATCCTTCACTTTGATCACTTCAAACAAAAGGTTCTTCATCTCGAACACTTCAAACAAAAGATTCTTCATCTCGAACACTTCGAACAAAAGATTCTTCATCTCGAACATTTCAAACAAAAGGTTCTTCATCTCGAACACTTCGAGCGCGGGATTTTTTGTTTCGAACACATCTAGATTTTAAAATGAGCCTTGTATTGTGCTATACAAGGCCGATTGTCTTTTTTTGATAAAGTGCACTATGTGAGTGTTATGTTGGCTATGTGCAAGATCTTTTAATTTCATTTTAGCCGATGTAGAAAAGTTATTCCTTTAGCAACAAATGCCTACTTGGATAATCTTCCTTCCCATTACACGCATACTGTTCATCTTTCTCAGGTTTGTTATATTATTGAATATTTTTTACATAAAATTATATCACAGTCAGAATCCGGAAAACAGTACGGTCGCACGGTCACTGACCGGATAAAAGTTGAAGAAAAGAAAGCAAATTTATATGCTGCACCCAAACCACGCCCTCTTCTCCATTGTTTAATGAGGTAGTATCTAAGTTCAAATTTTACGCTCCGCGGAAGGTTGGTCACTTTTATGGATTCTGATCACAGTCAACTCTTTTTCAAGTGGACACCACGGGGACCCAACCTTGATGTGCGACTTAGAGAGAGAATTTTCTTTTAGTCCTTTTACTCCTGGAAGGGTGTAACGGTCCAAAGTTAACCAACGTAAAACATCACACTTTCAAGAGGTAAATGTGGTCAAAATTTTACATTTATTTCAGATGTTTTAACGTAAGCTTATCTTTTGAAATTGGTTGGTTCACACGGGCTACTCCCTGAAAAATAAAATTTTGATAGGATTTGCTTGTTAATCGTGAATAAATCTGGGGGGTGTGAAAGGGTTAAATTGGTGCTACTAGATTTAAAAGCAAGGTCAGTTTTTATGAGTTGTCCGCTTTATGGCGGCGTCCGCTCACAGAGAGTTCACTGTATTTTTCTTAAATTAAAAATGAATCGTTTGGAAATGCTAAATTATGGAGTATGGATTTTAGCTTTGAAGATAATTTACTTCTACTAGCCTGCGTCCATATAAAGAGGCTGTTGTTACGCGTAGTCTAACTTCTATAAACATAATGGCAAAGACAGTTGATAATTTTCTACATCTTTTACAGCTTAGTCAAGCATTGCAAATTTATACCTTGAATGCAAGAGGTCCAGCTTTTGAACATTTCATGACACAATTGCAAGATGATTGTAACCAGGTAAAGTTTATTATTTTAAAATTTTTAAATTATTTTAGTGGTAGATAACAACTTTTTCAGTTGACATCCAATGTAGTTGGTGTAACGTTATATGCACTATTTTTTTTTAAAATAATAATCTTCTCTTGTTCTGTGAAAAGTTCAGGGATATTTTACTCAAACAATTGGTATATTTCTAAATTTAGATCTGGTGGAATGGTCGTCAGTTGTGTGAAATAAGAAGTCTTACAGGACAACCATGTGTTTACCCAGTAAGTAGTTTAGCGGCTGTGTGACTCATGTTGAGAATCTATCTCTTAATAGATATTCTTTTTACTGCTTTTTATAATTTTAAATCAGAGTCAATCTGAATGGCAGCATTAATTTAATTTTGTGAAAAATTGTTACCTTGTATCGTAAGTAAGTAGGAGGCGATCGGAAGACTCCTTGTATCGCAACCGGAGGCGATCGGAAGACTCCTCTTTCATTGGGTACCGTCTTTTCAGAAATCCCTCGTTAATTTTGACTACTCGCGACATTGCTAACTCGTACTCACTTACTGACCTCGAAAGAATAGACAGCTGAGCTGGCTGTAGGTTTTGTAGTTCCTCCCAAACCAGCTGGTCCCAAACTCGCTCTCCCATAGAGAATTTGACTTCCATACACAGTTCCTTAACCACTTGGCCATGCAGCCCTTGTATGCTTACCTTGATACTTACCTTGTATAAATATGCAATGAAATTTAATGAATGAATAACATTCATCTTTTGTGTCAGTTTCATTTTTAAACAGCTGTTTTACATTTTAGCCTGTTAGTGTTTACCTCTTAAAATATATCATTAATTAGACATTTTATGATTTGTATTGCTTTACAACATTTCTAAATAGATCAGATGTTTTTATCATGTTTATTTACTTTCCGTTTCCTTTCAGTTTCACAGGATCCCTGAAAACAATAATCGTTCACAGCATGACGATTCCGCAGGGATACCATGCAAACCACATTCTAGTAGAGTCACCACTGTGGTTGCTTGCAACTGTGGAAGGACACAGGGGACCAGAGAAGATCCGTTTGATCTCAGGGTACGTTTGGTTATATTCTTATTTTGTTACTACTTTTTAACTAAATTTCAACATGATTTATTTCATAAAATTTTTTTTTATGATATATCTATATCCACATGATCATCACCCTTCAGCCACACTTATGGACGGGGCTCTTATGGCTAACCTTTTCCACACCCCACGGTCTTCCATTACAGTACCCAGATCCCTTATATCAAGTCCAGCATTTCTAGCTGTCGCATAGGGACACGAGCTTTAGGAAAAGTTGTGACAAAAATAAAAACACAGAATGTAGGACAGGTGGAATGAGAGAAATCAAAATGGGAATAGAATACAAACTTTATTTACTTTTCCCGTGATCGGGAACTGATCGGGATAAGTTAGTTTACGAGAAACATTCTACCTGTAGGGCGTCAGAGGAGAATTGGTGCGGTGACAGTGGCCAGCAAACACGAGTCGCTTTTGTTTGAATCTCAAAGATATGCGAGCGAGGTTTGCATAGATTCTTTCAAGAGTTGCATGGTATGTCCACACTCTGAACAAAACATCAGTTTGAAAGGCCTCAGTATGCTTCAAATATTAGTGGTGTTTTTTACTTTAGTTAGCAGTTTATGATCTACCAATATGATCTATGATCTACACATGCAATTGTCTGGTTTCGTATGCAATTGTATAAGTTTTACGTTGTATAATTTATGTTTTTAAGTTATAACAATGCAAAGCAAAGATTTTGTTTTCGCGGTCAAAACCATTAGGATGCTTGAATCGCTATAATTTTTGCTAAAATTTCACTAGAAATGCAAAATGTGGTTCCAATATTAAACTTTGTTTACAAAATCCAATACTTAGAAATATAATATATTTCTCAAAAGCTTGATAAATTTCGATTATTGTAACCTGCGTTCTCGATTTGTCCTGAAAGAAATTAGGTCCTTTAAAACAGGTTTGTACGCGATTATACATGTTTAACCGTGGCCTCGACTAGAAAGGATGGACTTATTTTAATCAGAAAGTATTGGTTATTTTTAGGTAGCAAACTACCAATTCTACCAAGATTTGGAAGAAAAATGTTGCTCATATCTGGTGCATCTGAAATTTCCAACATATGCTCGTGATTCTGCAGCCCCACCTCAAGGTAATTTTAACGAAAGATTTAGCATTGACTAAAAAAATTAATAAAAAAATTTTATTTTTATGTCGAATATTTTACAATCTTTTTGAATTCTGCTTTTTATCAAAAATATTTTTTTATATCTTATTGAAAAATCAAATTCATATAAATAGAAAATTACAAAATTCAAATAAATTTAAATTATAGATAATTTTACAATTTTATTTTGCTTATGTTTATGTGGAAAAACATGTTTTATAGAAATTTAATAGAAATTAAATTTACGTTAACTATCGAACGTCATTTTTAAATTTTCTTTCTTAGATGAGTCGGAACTTTCAATGAAAAATGTGCCGGACAGCTCCCAGATTCCGGGTTTATTAAAACACGAACCGACGCCGGATGAAAGTAAAACAACATCTCAAGGACAAATGTATCGTGTTATGTCATCTATGGGAGCACTTGCACTTTCTAATAAAGATCAAAGTACGTTTAGCGTGCCAAGCATTAACGAACCAAATCAGACCGGACTTAGCAGTGGATATCAGTTCACATCCGAGTTCACTGAACCTGAATTCAGGGATGAAAACATTAGTGTTTATTCCGGACAGCCATTTGACTCCCGGAGTGTTAACCGCGTCGAAGAAGCTCAAACGGGAACATCAAATCAATTATCACCATTTCAAGGGGTCGGTTACACGCGGGCTCTTTCGACTACAGAATACATGCAAACAATGCTGACAGAGGATGCATCCCCCGGTTTAGTTCCGAAGTTCCAGTCTTGGACTTTGCTTTGTTTAGGTTCAGCATCACTGTATAGCCCACAGAAGGGAATTGAGCAACAAGGATTCTTTTCAGGCAGCAATTATTTGTTGCCATGGGAAATTCGGCTCAGTGATAACGCTTTGATTTGCATGCAAAATGATGTTGTTAACGAAGTCAAAGGTAACGGAGAAGAGCAATGGCCTGCCCCCGGTGAAGCTAGCAAGACTACTGGATCAGCGCCTGTAGGACCGGGGGTTCACTTACCAATGTTTCAAACGATGTCGAGATTGAGGTCGTTGTCAAAAGATCTAGAAAACAGAGATTTACAAGATAGCTATTTGAAGTCTGTGACGTCAACAAAGCAGTCTAAAGGAGGAAAAGAAGACAAGTCGAAATCACCAACTATAAAAGCTTATATTGGAAATGAGTACGAATGTCCAAGAGGCCATAGGTATGTATGAAATACGAGTTTTTGTTTCTGTGCTGTTCTTGTTCTTAGTCAATCATTATATGCATTATACTGATCGATACATGAGACAGCAGAGCAGAACACGGCGGATCTAGAGGAGTAAACCTTGATAATAAATCCTGATATTCCTATAGGTAGCAGTAGTCCTCGATGCATTCATCGATAAACTGATGCCATGGATCGGGCGTCATTGTGGCTTTGCAGATGATCAAGGCCATGGCGTGAAAAAAAGTACCCGACAATGTGACCAATGGTCGCAGGAATTTTTTTAAAAGTGATCTTGCTGGAAATTTTGTAGAATTTTGTCGAAAGTTAACTTTGTTTATTATGTTAAATTGCCAAAATTCTGCAGGAAAATTTTGTTTGGTCGCAAGCACAAAATAAAAATTTTTAGCCATGAGAATGGCACAAAATCTCCAGTTAGCGGAGAACCATAGAACTACATGTGGAATAGCGCCTCATTCTTTAAACAAACATGCGCAACCGAAACCCTATATAGGCGTTCCAACGGACGACCTATTTGAGGTGATGAGGTATGCTGGTTACACTGAAGTTTATCTTCATTAGCATTATATATATACTTTATTCGTACCATAATTAAAGCAAATAAAAACTAATTTTTAACATTTGGCTTTCAGGTTCATTTGTTCCAGTCCCGATAGAGTTGTGAAAGCATCGAGTAACGGCCATTTCCGTGACACTGCATCAAGACTTGTCACATGCGACATGCCATTGTATTATCCATGCCCCTGCCGATCTGCAAAATCGTTGCATCTTGCCCAGTTATCACATGCTTACGTAGTGACTCCAGATTCTCACGTCAGCATTCGAATTAATCCCAGAGTTCAACCGGGTGAGGAGGGCATGGTGCCAATTTTTTTCCCTGGCGTGAAAGAAGGTATTTGTTTGCCACGAAATAGTTACTGTGTTTTAAAGTTTCCTTATGTTTATATGGATGAAAATGGGCCATATTTTCCTCCCATAGACACGCAGAGTTTGCCTAATTTCAAGTTATTGAAAGACATGTATAGTGTTAGATTATAATATAAACGGAGGTACGTTTGAAATAATTTTGTTGTTTTGTTGTGATCTTTTGCTTTGCTCAAGCATGCATGATCATTTTTAGTTCTGCCTTAATTATCTTTCAGCTATGTACTGTAAACAGCCAACGTTAAATAAATAAATTATTATTATTATATAATAAAATTTATTTTAGGAATATTTTGGCGGTTTCACAAAGTATATAGAAACCTAAATACTTTCAAATACATTGGAAGTTTAATGAAAGTTCAATGGAAGGGAATGAAAAATGGAATTGAATTAAGATCTTAAGATATACTCTATGCTTCTACACCCAAGCATACGGCAAGCTTGCTGCATAGTCATGGTAAAGAATCTTTACTGACTACATAACAATTGTATAACAAAAACATCACCCAGAATCAAAAGATTTCTATCGCTGTAATCAGCGGCTGAATTTTGTTACTAGGCCCTCCAGATGTAACTCGCCCCAATAATGTTTGACATCGAGGCTCCAAAATGATAATAGTAGTAATACTGATTTTTACATAGCGCTGACTAAAAGAACTTCTATTTCAAAAATCATACATGAATTTTTTATATATTTTTACAATAAGACTTGTGTTGTTAAAGGAGCAATTGAAAAACGATTCATTTTGTTCAGAAAATTTTATAAATAAATATCACATAAGTTAAATTCTTTCCATAAAAACCAATGTAAATCTTTTAATAAACTCTTCATACAATCTTCAATCACACAATTCGTAATTGATATATATAGAACACCTGTAGATATTTAAATGAGTTAATAAATTTTTATCTAGTACTTTTATATAAAGCTTCTATGTCTCTTCCGTTTTTTGTGTTACTTTGTCATTTTTTTTTTTTTGAGAAATGCCAATGTAATCTTGTTTCAATTTTATTAACGCTCATCATTTATGCTTCATCTGTGTCCATCTTCAATAATAGAAGAGAATTTTGTATTTCATTTCATTCGCCAGTTTTGTTTACATTTTGAATATAGTCAATCATTTCGCAGTGTTAATGAACGCGTGATAAAAGGATAAAAGCTTGTGATCTGATTTGTTAATCTCAAACTGTAAACAAAGTCATGGCTTGATCAAATAATAAATTCTCTGCCATGCTTTTTTGTGTTGTGTTTGCTGTCAGGTATCAGTTATAAATGCTAGTTTTCCTTTGAACCTTCCTGTCTCACCTTGTGCAACATCCTGTAGTCTTCGCTGAAGTTTCAATTCCGGAGATTGTAGCTCATTGCAGGGAGGTTGAACAAAATATGTCTCGCTGCTATACGACAGACTACCGCTTCTGTAACGGTTTTTTGACATAATCAGTACTTTCTGTTGTTGCTTCTTGGTCAGTGTTTTGAACTCTGGACGCTGATCGATGTGTGGTATTTTGCTGGCCTGAATCGCTGCGGATTCTTCGAGAGTTGGAAGCTGGTATTTGTTAGCGATGCGAAGAAGTGTCAATGGTGGTTGATTATTTGAACTCAATAAGTAATCTTCGCAACGAACAACTAATTCTTCGATCATTAGTTCGTTGGCTAGTTTGAGCAATGTCAGGACATTTGTATCTGCAAATAGAAAAGATAATGATTAAAAACGAATTATTAAATGATGTATTACACAAACCGTACACTGGCTCTTTATTTATTTGCTGACGTCACCTTGAGCGGGCTGGGCAAGAGCGGCCAGAGTTAAGGTGGGATTTTGTAATGAGGCTAGAGCCTGTGCACGAGCGAACACTGACGTAACTGAAGCTAACCAATTTTTAATGCGGTGATTATTCGGCATTCATTTTAGCTCATCGAAAAATTTAAGATAGAGAGAGTTTTCAAATATTTGTAGGGATTTAGCGGATGCTGACTTTTAGCTGAAATTCTAATTTTCATGAATTGCAGATTGAAACTAATTGTTTTATTTTTCAACGGAATAAAACTTATTGGTGAATATCACCCTGGTACGGTTGAACCCCGCTGCTATGAGCATTTAGAATAGAAGCAAATCATCTTAACAGCAGAATGATTTTGAAATCTAACCACAGCATGAAATTTGGTGTTATTTTGGTTTATTCGATGATGCTCTCTGTGCCATAAATGCCACATGAACCTCAAACATACGTTATATCAGAGAGCATTTGATTTTTTGAAAATTGCTTGTGAGAATCATTGAAATTTGGCATAATACATTTTAAAGAGAACAGATTATTTAAGCCAGGAAATTGTTGAATATTTCTTTCAGTAGTTAACAGGATTTTGAGCTTAAGCATTAACTATTAATGCATGGTACTCTAAAACGCCGAGTTTTGACAAAGCATGAGATATATGGTAGACCAGAGTAGCGAATACTGACGTAACTATATCTAACGAATTATTGATGTGATGATTATGGCATTCGTTTTAGCTCATCGACAAATTTAAAAAAGAGAGTTTTCAAATATTTTTAGGGATTTAGCGGATGCTGAGTTTTAGCTGAAATTCAAATTTTTACAAATCGGAAATTGAAACTCATCCTTATTTTTTTAACGGAATAAAACCCTTGAAAGAGAGTTTAAAAAGCTTTTAAAGGTCTTCGGGGAATCCAGACTTTTAGCTGAAATTCTAATTTTTATGAGTTAATCCTTGGTCAAACTGATCAATGTTATCAAACATTTATCTGAATTCACATTTCATTTTTTTCCATGTTATGAAAGGGTGGTCAAACATAGCTAACTTTTCACCTAACATTTTGTCAAACATTTTATTCGTGACATGACACCTGTGACCCCTGTGCAAGAACAAAGAACAACAACAACATTTTCATCAAGTTTTGTAGTTTGCGCGTGATCGAAAGGAGATCAATGTTTGGCGAAATGTTTGTTGGAGGTGGTCAAATATAGCTAACATTTCATCTAACATCAAAAAACAAAATTTGTTTTTGACCTCCATCAAACTTCATCTAACAACAAAATTTGTTTTTGACCTCCATCAAACTTCATCTAACAACAAAATTTGTTTTTGACCTCCATCAATTGAAAAGGTTTTAACCTGTATGAATACTTCTATTATAGTTATGTTACCGGCAGATGCTAGTTAACTTCCCTTCTGTAGGGGTAGTACATACAAACCAACTTAATTCAAAAGATAAACACGTTGAAACATCTGAAACTAGTGTAAAATGTTGCCCGCATTTACCTCCTGAAATTATGACGTTTCACACCGTTTTGCATTGGGCCATGTGGCTCTTTCTGGTGTGAAACGGTTAACGTTTTTCAACTAATTCATTAGGTCATGTGAGAAAATTAACGTACCTTCAATTTCAGATTCTGGCAGATAAACAAATGTTAATAGCATTTTGATATCATCTGCCTCGTATCCATTCAGAGTGACAACTGTTATTCGATTAGACGCCACTGGTACGCTGTCGATAATCGTTCGTAATATTTCTGATTCAATGGACAAGAGGAACTTGTGGACTGGGAATACTGATCTACCAACTTTCAATAGCATATCATTGGATTCCGTGTTCCAAGAACAACTTTCCATGAAGCATGATCCCGTTGTGTTGACCATTTCTATACCTTTTTCGGTGGAATTTTTCTGTGTGAAGGACTTCATTGATTCAACAGTAAATAGTTTACCTTCCTTGTTTTGTTTGATTTCTTTTCCTAACTCCCAATTGTTCATGAATCTTGCCTTTCTGTGAATATCTTCTATGTTATGCGTTTTCTTGCCCACAGGATCCAAACATGGGCATACTTCTTTGAGAAAAGATACAATTCTGTTTTTTGCGTGTATGAGTGCATAGCTGAGCATTTTTGCGGATGAGTCAGGTTTTTCTGATTTTTCTGATTTTTGAGGTTGCAATTTAATGTTTATTGGCAATAATACCTCTTTCTTTGTAAGATTACCTCTGGAAATACCTTTTCGTGCCTCTTCCCAATACAAATAGTGCCCAGCTAACATATGTCACCTGTGATTTGAGGAAATCTTTTTAAATCCCTTTCAGCACACTTTTAACTTCTTACTTAAATATCCTTAATTTTCCTAACCCAATTTTGGCGCTAAGCCAACTGCTTTTGTTGTTCTCGAGTATCTGACACGATTTACCTGCATTTAATTACAGACGCTTGTGAGAAACAGGAAATTTTGTTCTTGTTTTCAACAATGCATAATGAATTGGATTGTGCTTGTCCAATGATGATCTTGTGATGTCTTATGGATGTCTTATGATGTTTAGGAAAATTTTCTTCAACAATTTGGCTGCTGACTTCAACAGAAACCACTTTAATTCAAAAGCTTGTAAAATTCTCACTTTAGGACTTTGAAAAGATGCTTTGCATGGAGTTATAATTGATCTCAATAAACGTGTTTCTGAAAATATTTCATAGACTTCTAGTCTTTGTTCTCAATCTTTTGTTTCTTGCACGTGTAGCTGAGCTCACAATCTTAAAATATCTGCTGAGTTAATTCTTTGAAAGATCTGATATTTAAACGTTTCCTGTTAGGTTTGATCGTTGTTATTTCAAATCTGCAATATCTTGCTTGACTATTTTGATTTTAAACAGACTTATCTTTCTTCTTGGTTTTGACCCAAATCACTGTTTTGAACGTTGAAAATTTTTGAATGATGAAAATTATTTTTCTTTTACTTATTTCATGTAGCGCTTGTGTCTCTTGTTATGTTTTTCTCTCTTTCTGCAATCAAAATAAACAGACTTATCTTTCTTCTTGGTTTTGACTCAAATCACTGTTTTGAACGATGAAAACTATTTTTCTTTTACTTTTTTCTTGTCATTGCACGTATATTATTCTTTTGTGTTTTCTTTCATCGATAAGACAAGCAGACTTATTTTTCTTGAACTTTTATCACGATTTTTGTCTTGTTACTCCATGGCTGATAAAATATTTCGTAAAACTGATTCAACTCCAAAAACCTCTCGTTTTGCTTCAATACCAATATATGCATCTAAGCCTACACCACGAATTTAGTTGTTGTTCTCTTTCGTGGATATTCATGCGTTATTTCTTCTGGCAATATATGTTTAGTAAATATACACATCAATTCAATATTCTTTAATAAACTTTAGGTAAGATAGACCTCTGTTTGAAGTGCAGTTATCTTTCTTGCAGAAGCCACACATTCACTTAACTTTTCCTCAAATGACATTCAATCGATACAATATTTAACTAAGTCTTTGTAAAGCTCCTATAAATATAGTTGCTTGATTTCTAAGCCTTTGTTTTGATCATGGTCGTTCTCAGGTGTTCCTGTGTTTTAACAGGTGGGACTGCGGCGTGTTCACCGGGTACTCGCTTTGGCATTTAGAAAACAACTATGCAATCACCAGTCTTCCAATCATTTTCGAGTGAATGATCAGATTTATGGATTCTTTGTTCCTCAAGTTGACCGCGCTGCGTCCCGACTAGAATTTTATGGCTACGCGAGGACCATATGGTCTATTGTTCAACAACGTAAAAATATATATTTTCAGGAGGTAAATGCGCACATAGCTTTCTAATAATTTCAGATATTTCAACGTTAAGTTCTATTTGGGCTGAGTTGGTTTGTAAATGTTGAACTCCCTGCTAAACGTAACTTCGTTAGGCTTTTTTATTACTTGTACTGCAAATACATTCTGGCGTATAAGCCCGTAAGTGGAGTTGCTACAAGTCTCTCATCAACTCGATGGGGGGGGGGAACGTTTACTTTTCTCTCCCCCTCCCACCGCGTAGGAGACTTGTAGCAAGTCCAGCGTATACGCGAATGGAATGAAAGCCACTGGTTTTAGTTTAATTATGATGATGATTTTCCACATTAGATCCTTAACTTAGTGGATATATGACGTAACTTGCAGTGTATAGGAAAATTAAATTTTAAAAATAAGAATTGGACAAATTTTAAATATTTTGTCAAGTTCTTTCCCTAAAACACATTATAAACTTTTGCAATGAAAAGAACAGGGCAAGATGATTTCGTGATGTTTTCTTTTCATTTCAAATGCTGTTTTGATTTGAGCTCCGATATGGTTGTATTTGTCAGCCTGCGAGAGTTGTCAGTCTGTACGCACCCTAAAAATACCAGCCTGCGTGCACTTTACACGCCGTGCAGACGTGTACTTTTTTGTTTTCTTTTTTGATTGAAAACTCTTTTGAAAGGAACCGGTCGAGTCTGCGCGCAGGCTAAGTATTTTTGGGTTATTGTCAGGTCATAAACAAGGCAAAAGCTGGGACAACTTTTGTACTTTCTAATCAGGCCGCTTCTTATAAATTTGCATCTGACCAATCAGAGACCTCTATTTTTGTTGATATTTTGATCAATGTTTCGACTTAATCTACAGTGTCATATTTTTTCAAAAATTCCAACTTGTTTTGAAAATTAAAGTTTTAACATTTTAAACACGTTTTTAACAGCCAGCACAGACAATATGTTTTCTTGCTCATTGAATGATTAGTTTTGTCCCACTCTTTTACAAACCAGGAAAGATTAACGATTGAATCTTCAGTTGACAGCTTTGCCTCGTATTTTTTCAGACAACAGTGCCCTCTGGATGCCACAAACGTTTTAAACCATTACAATTTCTAAGATAAATTGGGGTCTAGGGTCTTAAGATCTGGGATCTTGTGGTCCAGCTAAAAGAACAACCCACCCAATCGAATTTTTTCAATTGAGTATAAAGTTCCCACCTTTTCAAGAACCCACCTTAGAGACAAGGCATTGATTCATATTCCGTAATGGCGGTCGAAAGTAGAAATGACATGCTTTTTAGCCACCAACCTGTGGCCACCAAATCTGCTTTTTAGCCACCAAATCTGCTTTTTAGCCACCAAATCTACTTTTTAGCCACCAAAGTTGCACGTATTGCGGGCTATGTAAAGATGGGCGATTTACA
>JAYJMH010040398.1:0-15213 GCA_036873815.1 Phacellophora camtschatica | reverse complement strand
CCACCCCTTCTATACACCACAAGACTTTTGCTATACACCACAAGACTTTTGGTTGAATGTATAGTGAAAAATCTAGTCGTTTGGCCGGGGCTTTACAGTGTATGCTTTATTATTATCATTGGGAATAAAACTTGGCGAAAATCGCTCGCACGAAAAGAAGGACGAAGTTCAAAATTGGCAGATAAAAAAAGCTTTCCGTAACCGACTAAAAAAACATTTATCCGTTAACCGAGCTTTAAGAACCTTAAAAAACGTTAACCGTGTGAGGATCGGGGGTGAGAATATGGGTCAAATTCGCGTATCCGCAAAGTTATAACAGGCCTACTTGCAGGGAGGGAACGTGTAGAAAAATATCCTCGCCCTCCCCAGTAAAAGTAGTCCCCAGTGGCTACCAGAAACGACATTGAGGAGATAATAAATTAGTGCTAGAAACGATGTCAACTGAACCGCAATTTACCAATCCAAATTGAAGTGTTGACAGGAAATCTCGGGAAATCTCATTTTAATTTGTTGCTTGTTTTGATTTTTTTGGTTGTTGTTCGGATCTAATCTAGAGGTCTCTAAGCACCGATTAGAGTGGAACGCGTGTGCACACGAGAGAAAGAGAACACAAGTCCTATTTTGCAGTTTTGAGCCAACTTAGGAAAACACGATTGAACAGAAGCTAAGTTTTTTTTATAAAAAAGATCTCTCTTGCTCTTGTTGTGCTCACAGCTGTTTCAATGGGGCGGTGAAGTCTTTCGATTGGCCTATGCTGTATTTAATTTAGGCCCAAACACCAAACAATCAATCAATCATTTCCTCTTGACCACATTTCCATTGTCCGCGAGTAACGGAGACAGCTTTTACCAACGGTAATAAAGTTACAAACAAAAGAAATATGCGTGGACAGCAGGAAAACGGCGAGCTTCACTGGTAAGCTTGCTGCCTGGCAGCTTCGCAATAAGTGAGCGTGATATCCTATTGGCCTCCTGTGGCAAGAACTGACCACGCAGAGGTGTATTTTCCGATTTAAAAGGAAGGCCCTGAATATAAATGTGCATTACTGAGCGATTATTCAATGCATACTGCCCATGGGAAAGTTCGGACGCCAAAATAGTGGTTCCAGACATTATTGCTTTCCATTCCATCTCTCTCATTTCAAAATGCACCCGCGCAAGGTCGAGTAAATTGCAAAGGCAAAACAACAGAAAGAAAATTACAAAGAGAAGACAACGAAATGGTTAAATTAATGTGGTTGAAAATTACCTGCAACTACTTTGTCAGTTCTTGTGTTAGATCACAGGGAGACCAAAATTGTAATTGAATTGTTTGTTTGGTTACCTCATTGCTGTTTCCGTTTCAGCAAGCCAAACGAAAGTCATAAGCCACCAAAGTTAATGAATCAAGCAGCCAATCAAAAGGTTGCAGTTCACCTGCTTGCTCTATTTTAAAGCAAAATCGTGCAAAAGGTCATGTATTCTCGGTAGAGACGTTCGTCGCATGTGGAGGGCACCGCAAACTAGTGGCATTAAAATCGATGATCTTGGATCAGAGAAAAAACGTCAATATTTCATTTCAACGAAAGCAGAAAGATGAGGCTGTTAAACGGTCTTGATGACCAATCTGTTCAATATTATCATACTGAAAAAGCCGAATCTATCGATGATTACGACATATTTCGGCCTAAAAAAACAAGCATCCTTGTTCGAAGGACCAAATCTGTCGTTGGCACGTCAATAGAAACATCGAAAGATCTGGAGATAAAAGACACTTGCCCCGTAAGTCCAAAGAAAGTTCACTTTGCCGATAAAGTTGAAGTGAAGAACTTTGTTTCCCACACCGAAGACTTAACTGGCTTGTTTTTACCTTTGAGAAGAACTTTTTCTACCCCATGTATTGGGGGCACGGGATTGAGGCATCCAAACTTTGGGCAGCAGTGGCAGCCAGTGTTTGGGTTCCAAACTTCAGTTCAGCAATATTTTGGACAGCCAAACGACTGCGGGGATAAGCTTTTGTTGCCATGTTTTTCTCTGAAACCTTGCTTTGAACTGCCCAAAGTCGATCTTTTGGAATATATGGTCAGTGAAAGCAGCATTTGTTTGGAAAACGTCATGCTCGATGCAAGACATGTCACTGTTGTTTGCAGAGTAAAAAATCATTCTTTCAAAAAAGAAGTTACCGTGCGATTTACATTTAACGAATGGCAGTCTTTCGTGGAGACGCACTGTTTTCATACAGAACATTGTAGCAATGGAGATGCAGACAAATTTTCAGGAAAGCTTCATGTCCCAAAATATGCAAAAAAAGTTGAATTTGTCTTAAGGTATCGTGTGGCAGGAATGGAGTTTTGGGACAACAATGACTTCAAAAACTACACTGTACAAAGCATCTCGTAGCTCTTCGTGCATTGAGAAACATTTTAAGGGGCTGATTGTATTAGAGTTTTCAGCCCGGGCTGAAATTTTCACAGCGCACGCCCACTCTAGATAAGATTAGTCTGTGACGCAAATTCAGTTGTCATTGTGAGTTTTAGCATGGATAAAAATGGGATGTACTACTCGTCGGACCCCAAGGCTAGACGACCTTGGACCCGATGACCCCGGAAACGAAAGTTTTATTTTAGATATTAAAAAGACAGATATGAACTTTTCGAAAATCGCTCATATAAGCGCACAACATATTTTCACCTCGGCTAACTGCAAAAAATCTCAGCTCAGGCTGAAAACTCTCACATAATCAGAAGCCCGTAGCCAAAATTTCATCTAGTATTTGTTGGCTCTTGTTGGAAGATGATGAAGAGGTGGCCAAACGAGCCAACATGTTAGCCAGCATTTCGCCCAACATTTGATGACTTTCGCATTTGAGATCTGGGGCCTAGTTTAACCGTGCGGCAAACCGGCCAACATCAGAGAATTAATCTGCGATAATCCACGAAAAATGATAATTGAAATGTTGGGCTGCCGGCTGCCCAACATTTCTGAATCATTTCAAACTTTGCCCAACATCTTCGCCAACATTTCGCCAACAAACGTTGGCGAGAATATTGGGTTGTTTGGCCACGGTTTTAGAGCTCTAAACAACATGAATTGCGAAGACAAGATAAAGACCTTTGAAAGACAAGTGCAGAGGTCAAGTCTGTGGTCGCACGATAATTTAGCCCAGTCCATAATTTACATAACCTGCGTGGGCAGAATGAATCTCAAAAACAACATGGTGCAGCAAATCTCGTTTATCTGCTTTGTTTATGTGCAGAATCGTAAATAAACCCCTTACTGTTTGTGTTTCGTAGGACCAGCTTGTTCACTCAGTCTTGCGCGTGCATATAGAATCAGGTACGGCAACAAACCGTGCTGGGTGTATCGTCATATTCTTTCTTTCTCGAATTTTTATATTTTTTTTCTTTTCAATTTTTTTTTCAACTTTAAACTAAATAAATATGCTCTTTCTTTTATTGTATCGTTTCACGTAAAAACAAAATAAATAAAAAAGTAAATCTATTAAAACATTGAGCATCTATACCCAAAGAAATCTATACCCAAAGAAATATTAAAACATTGTGAATCTATACCCAAAGAAATCGGATAGACACCACCCCGTATATAAAAATTTGGTGTGGCCTCTCTGGGGTTTGAAAATTTAAGAATATTAGAGATCAGATCCAAAGTAAATTAAAGTTTATCTTTAACATTTTCACAAGGCATTAACACAAGGCTTAATATTTTCAGTACGGGTTTTCATCTCTGATGCATCATAAAATATTGCTTATAAACTCTAACATTGTTTACCTCAAGCCTTTGCATAATTATTTGAGTGAACCAAGCTGTAAGCCAAGCATTAAATCTGTCAAAAGTAAACGTGTTTGGTGTCTTGCATGTAAATGCTTCGTTTTTTTTGTTTTCTAATATAATTGTGATATGGGGTCAAACTCTAGAATTGTCTATAGTAGCCTAAGTTTATGAAGTGAATACCGTATTTTTATTTTCTTGTGAAAGTAAGTTTTTTGTGAAGTAGTTATGTGAATGCTTTATTGTGAAGAGTTTATTTTCCTTTGTATCTTTGGGTGTTGAGCTATTATAGTTGTAGTATAATAGTTGTAGTATACGAATCCAAATCTGAATTATCAGAGTTCAAGGTCATGTGCCAAATTCACAGGTCAAATGTGGGAGTGCAGAAAAAAAGTTTAGCCCACCCATAATTAAATAAAAATTCCATGTAATGTTTCCTGGAGCTTTCCTGTTATTTAATTATTTGTTATTCGTAAAATTTTCTTTAAACTAAACGTCGGACAATATCAGAATATTATTCGCCAAAGGGTACCAGTAGAAGTTTTGCATATATTGCCCACGTTTAAGGGCCATTTACATGCCAACATTCAGTTTTCGTTCTGTTCACAAACCCTGTATACTGAGTACCTTTCTTCTCAGTTCACCTCCCATCCCTCGCATCCCATCCAGGATAGAAGCTATGGTGGAGGGATGGAAAAGACGAGGTGAAATAAGGCAGGTACCCAGTGAATCTACCAACCCAGAAAACATAAAAAACAATGCACCGAAAATAAAATATAAAAAATGTGATGTCTTTAATCTATACAAACCGTTCCCACGCTTTCTTACAAAATATGAAGCTGCAGGAATGGGATGAGAGGAAGAAAGTCAATAGTAAAACAATATCGAAATAAATTTTGTATTTGCTGTAAATAGCTTTTGAATAATTAATTGCTACTTTTAAAGTAAATAATAACTGCTGTTGTATATTAATTCATGTAAATGCCTCGTTAGAGGATATGCGCGTGTCTTTTTCTCTTCTTGTTCGTAACTGTGTTTGCGTCGTGGTGGGTTGGCATGGTGTGGCATGGCTGTAGCCCTTACTTTTGCCTATACGGCCTAGATGTTTATAAATCCCAGCGCAGCGATAGCGATGGGTATCCTCTCGAACTGACCTCTAAATATTTCGCGAAGCTTTCACTATTTTGTTTGACATTGACAATGCAAGTTTTGTGTTTAAACTTTCAGTACAGATAAAAGTCCGAAAAATGTATATTACGTTTTAAAAGATCTCTTTTTGTCTAGTAACTGGTATATAATTAAACCAGCCAGAACATTCACTTAATATCCTGTTTAAGTCCAGTTTATTAAGCATTAGGCCTATCATTGATGTCATTTCTCTGTCCAGCAGTTGTCTGAACGAAATTAATTTGATGGCATCGGAAATTTTTTAAGATTCACAAAGATATGTCCATGGGCTTAGAGGCCTTTGAGAAGTGTGAGTTATTGTTTAATTCTCGATCCTCGAGCACAGAAAAATAAAGTTCTGTCTACAAAAATATAAGTTTTGACTGTAAAAATATACGTTTGAATGCAAAAATGTAAAGTCTTGCAACGAAAACTGATATGTGGAAAAACCGTTATAAATTGCTGTCAGCAAAAGTAATATCTTGGGCCGGTTTGGCGCGCCATATAAAACTACTGAAGATCAAAAGTGGCCCACAGGTTCTATCTCATCCCATTGTATATTTTTACACCTGTTCGAATTTATTTTGTGGCAATGAGTTGGCCTATCTGCAAAAAACATGCAGCCGAATTAAAACAGAAAACTCAGGCATGCATGAAGATGTTCAGGCAGGGCAAAACAACAATGGATAAATGAAAAATTTAAGCTATTTTCTTGAGAGAAAGCAGCTGCCCCTTTACCCCATCTTCCGGCAACACTGAGAAAAGACCCCTTTCGATGTTTACATTTTCCAACCGGCAAATGAGATTCTTTTGTGATGCAAAACAATACGACAATAAAAAATTCATACCTTTTCATAATTAATTGAACTCTATTGTTTACAAAACAAAGGATGCCTTTTTGGTTTGCCTGTCAAAAAATGTAAACATTGAAAGGGGTCTAGGCCTACACATACATACAATTATACATACATACATACATACTTCAACCTCTTGCATAGCAAAGCGAAAAATTTCATGCTTCGAAAAGTCATAATGAAATTGCAAAAATAAATAAAATAACAGGGCAAACAATGGGCTTTCCTCACTCAAAAAAAAAAGAATTTCTGAATATTTGCATTTTTTGTTACCAGGAGATTTTCTGTTCAATGCCTGGACATGAAACGAAAGTGTACAATATTTTACCATCGGTTTTATTTTTAATTCTTATCATAATGATTCCCGGGCTACAGAGTCCTGGAATGAAGGATTTTCAAACCATTGCCTCGCCCCGATGCTGGACTTTTGAGGCCACGGTTTGAAATCTCGACTGCACAGCTTTACGATTACAAAGAGAGAGCTTGGAAATATACGCTACCGGTTTGCCAAATCAGGGCTTGAATTTTGAGGCCACGGTTTGAAATTTCGACGGCCTAGCCCCACGACTACGACTAAGAGCAGCGCATGCCTTGTTTTGCGACGACGTTGATATTTAGAAACCTTCCTCGTCAAGCAATGAAACACAGGCGTGGTTTGGATGTGGCACATAATTTTCTTTTGTTTTCTTTAAGCTAAAAAATTAATCGTTAAAGAAAGGAGTCTCCTGCAAATTCTCGTCAAAACTTTTAAGACTCACAAAGATATGTCCATTGGCTTAGAGGCCTTTGAGAAACGGGAGTGCATCGATCAGCACCTGTTCTGGAAGAAGTTTTGGGCAAATGATGCAGCCCTGTCCTCTTCATGTCCCTCAATTTTTCATGAAAATGTTTACCCTTTAGGATAGCTGGTCTCCGGGCCACCAATCACCATAGTGCCCTCGGACCTCATGACAAGACTCTCAATTATAAAGACTGCAAGCGTGTATTTTGTATGGATATTACGAAAAGATAACTTTTTATTTGTAATTTAAATGGAGGCCCCTTGAAAACCAACCACATGGTTTCGTTCGAGGTTTCAATACATTTCACAGCTTTGTTACTAGCGAAATCATAATGAGCGAAAATCCACAGCTTCGTGGAAATCTCATATCAGTGAATCCGCGTTCCATTCCAGCTGATCTTCAATATTCCAGATTTTTAATGGATCCTTATGTGGGCTTTTTAAGGGCTTTCCTGATCAACAAAAGCATCCGTAATCAAATTGTCTCCACATGTTTTCTTTGTTTGGAAGCTCAATTTTGAATGGAGGGCAAGACTAATCCAGTATTGATTTTTAATCATGCGATAAAATACTTAATTCTGTTTATGTGCTACTTTGCAGATATTTCAGAAATCTGTCCTGAAGAAGTTGGGATGTTTGTTTGGAAAACTCGTTTTATATTGAAAGTGAAAAGTGCAGAGTGATATTGGAAAACGACTTTTGCGAGCGTGGGATCCAAATTAACACAGCAAGCACATTGTTGTGAGTTTTCCACGACGGACGTGCTAGCCCAAGTTTGCATGTAGGCTAACTCCGTGCATGGTGAGACATTCGCGGGAAAGTTCTGTAAACTTGTCTGGATCTGGAAAGTGCCTGGAACTGTTCAAACTGTTGGTTCTTGTTGAAAATGGGCAATTGTGTTGGAGCACGAAAACTTCATAAGTCAGGTTTAGGAAAAGAAACTGCCCCCGAAACACCAAAGAAGGCCAATGACGCCAAGCCCGAGACCAAAGAAGCGGAAAAAAGAGCGAAAACGGAAGAGAAAAATGTCGAGATCAAAGATGAAAATGCAGAAGTGAACCGAAACAATGTTACGTTTCCCTCTTCTGAAATCCAAAAGAAAACAGTTGAAAATAAAGAAAACCCATACATTTCGAAGAGTAATGGCGTCAAAACGGACGAACTTGAAAAAGAAATTCACGAAAACGAAATTCCAAACAAAAGAAAAAACGATATATCTGAAATCTCTGTCGGAGTAGACACTCTTGGCGAGAAGACACCAAACAAAGAGAAAGAGCTTGACATACCTGACACACCTCTCTCTCCTGGTTGGGTTGTTTTCGAAACCACAGATATTCCAGTGTCAAACGATGGGCTTTTTGAGGAAGCATATTTCATTGAAACGGGCAAGACGACTGTAAACAATGTTGCACGTTCTGGGAAACAAGATGGCTTTCAAAACGATTTCAAACCTGGAACTCAGAATGGGGAAGTTTCAGAAAATCAAGAAAAATACCCAGAAGGCAAAGAGCCAAAAACAGAAGTTCTCAAACAAGGAGAAAGGAAGAAACTGATCTTTCAAAAAAATGAATCGCATGAAAAAATAGTATCTTCAAAGAGTGACCAGAAAGTGGATCCTGCAATTGGAACAAGTAATGCTGTTGAGCCAAAACAGTTAAATGACAAGACGAAGACAAAGGAAGAAGAATTGGACAAAGATTCGAAAACAAAAGAAGGACCAATAGAACAACATGAAAATGGAACGAACGAAAAGACTGTCACAAATCATACACCTTCTGAAAGCCAAACAAAAAATGTTGACTGGAAACAAAATGGCTGTCAAAACGATTTCAAACATAGCACTGCCAAAGATCAAGTTTCAGCAAATCAAGGATATTCAGAGAGCAAAGGAGAGCCAAAAACAGATTCCAAACAAGAAGAAAAGAAACATGTCATTATTCCAAAAGAAGAAGCCAAGGAAAAAACAGTACCTCCTAAGAAGAGCGACCAAAATGCTGTTAACACAAAACAGTTAAATGGCAAGACGAAGGTAGAAAAAATGCGCAAAGAAGTCAAAAGCAAAGAAGGACCAATAACCAGTACAACAAAGCAAGGCGAAAATGTAATCAAAGTTTTGCAAAAACAGATGGAAGAATACAGTGCTGCTGAAAGTATGATGGATAACACCATTGATTTTGAAAATGCTATATTCGTAGACAAACTGTTCCACCAAAAAGTACTATTGGATGTTTTTATGATAACTGGAAGTAAACCATGTGGACTGATTGCCGTATCTTCCAATGTTGAGGAGGATGAAGTGCTTGTGCGGTACACAACAGACTCTTGGAGGTCATACGACGTTGCGAAAGCAACTTTTTTTGCTGTAAAAAGTGTTGCATACAAGCAGTTCTTTTTCGCCTTATTACTTCCCCCTGCGAAATCACTTGAATTTGCCATCGAATGTGTGACAAATATGGCAGATTTTTGGGACAATAATTATGGTGTAAATTATTACGTGAAAAACTTAGAGGGGACTGGGAAGTTGCTGGCACGTTTTGACACGCCCAAAGAAGCAATCATGATGGAGAACGTCAACAAAAGATATGTCTTCCTCCAAAGTGCAAGTGTCCGAAACGGAGAGGCTTTTATACGTGTTGCTGCAACACATGCGCAATCAATTGATGAAATCAGTGTCCGATACACAGTGAATAACTGGGACACATTCGATGACGTACGTACTGAGCTTGGTGCCAAGACAAAAGAACACACACGCAGGCAGGTCGAAAAAAGATATGATATCTGGAGTGTGGAAGTTGACATACCAAAAGGAAACACCAGCCTGAGTTTTGCTATATTTTGGCGCACAAATGGAGAAACAAACTGGGACAACAATCATGGCAAGAATTATTGTTTGAATGGCTAAATTTGGTAAATTCTTTGACGTTTAATGATTTGTAATGATATCATTGCTTATAATCACATATTACACTACAAGTTGCACGCAAATTACTGGCTGTTGTTGCAATTACGCCCTAGGCAAATTTTTATAAGACCACATCATTTTTAATGTGACCACTCCTTTTTTCAAAATAATTCGTTCGCCAGTTTGTACACTGGCTCTTTTTGCGAATTGTACGCCAGCATTCGATGTTGTACGCCGGACACGTTATTTTTAACAGTTTATAACGTTTGCAATGAAAATGCATTCAAATTTTGAGTATTGTGCTGCTGAAAACAGTGAAAGATTATATTTAAAAACAAACTGTGCTGGCAAAAGTTCTGACCTTTCTGACCTTTCTGACCTTTCTAAAAGAGAAGTAGTAAATTATCTGATGTATAACAAAATCCATGTAATTGTATTAAAAAAATATGGAGAAGTTGGCCATCTTTTCAAGCATACATTTAGAAATGATTTAAGATGGTCCAAAACGTGCCTCCACGTTTGCAAATCTACTATGGAGGAGCTTTACTCTCAATACTTATGTTCTTACTTGAATTTGATATAAGAAGTTTTATTTTATAGCTTGATATGTGTTAGCCAGTAGAGATCTCCGCCCTTTCCTCCTCCACGGAGACAGTAGAGACTGCACGCAGGCCAGATGTGTTTGATATCTTGTTTCTCAAAATGAATACGTACAATAATAACTGAGTTTATATCAAATGAAACCTGCAATCTGCTCAAAATACCATGTTATTGTTTTGATGAAACAATTAGCGTTGGCTTTCTTTTAGTATTGCTCAAAGATTACTTGGTTGATTTTTGCAAACAAGGTATCAAGCGTTAAGTTGAAGGCTCTTACATGTGGGAAAATTTTTTAGACCACCCAGCATAAATATTTTGCCTGCGGAACATTTTTCACGGATTTATGCAGCAATTAAATCATGTTTACTTTGACCGTACACTCTTCAACCTTCAGAACATCAAACTTTTCGAATGTCATCATTTTTAAATCATTTCATATTGTAATTTAATTTTTGATACTTGAGAATTATCTTAGTTCTTTTGTAGTTACCAACAAATTAATTTAGGATTCGCAAATTAATTTCTTACACTATTATAACACCGTTAGACATAAGCTCAAATACTTTATAATATATTTTTGGTGCGTTGTCATTTAGTAATTTCAATTTACAAGGTATTTCTGCACTCTGGCACTTTTGATACTCGTAATAAAATTAAAAAGTACACATGCTAAGCTGCAGGTTTCCGTCACTATGTGCCCCTTTCTTGGAAAATGTTCCTACTCCCCTGCACTATTTCATATGTAAATACCTCTTTTACCTGGGTGTGTTTATTGTTGTAAAAGTTTTTTTTCCTATTAATGTTCAGTGTAATGGAGTAATTAATTTCTCTGTATTCACTTGCTTATTGTAAAAATTTTAACTTAAGTTTGCATTGTAACATTTTGAAACTAAACTTTTTAAACGATTCTAAAGTGTTTAATATATTGCTTGCTTGCATAATTAGAGTAGAAACGTCAGGCTTTTGATATTTTGGTATCACCGATGCATCTATTTCTTGGTTACTTTCTGAAATTCTAAATTCTCGATATGGGTTGGCTTGATTGGCTAGATAAACAATCACTGTTGTTTGCAAAACAATTACTGTTGTTTGCAAAACAATTACTGTTGTTTGCAAAACAATTACTGTTGTTTGCAAAACAATTCTCGTGTTCTGATTGGCGCGCCCGAAATTGTTGATATCAGTGACGTCAAAATCAATGAAAGAACCCAAGAAAACAAAAAACTCGTGCAGTAAGTCAGCATATAAGCACCGTTCCTTCTATTGTAACGTTGTTTTATAAAATTCCTTACATTTGAGGAAAAAAGATCGACGATTGCGGTTGTCATTCGAATTCTGCATGTTTACATTAGTTCGATTTTGGAAATCGATTTTGGAACGTGACATTCAGGTTCGATTCTAATTAAAATGTGCTGTCGGTGTACTTACAAGCCTTTTATTATACTTTGGGTCTTCCTCGCAAAGTTGATGAGATGTATTTTCCCAGCTGATCACGTATTCTATTTGCTAAAAGGCATTCAAGTGGCTCATGACAACATGGGAAACTACCTAACAAGTAAGTTTTAACTTGGAACAATTTGAATTAATCCGTCTTGAATTACGGTATATTTCGTTCTATGTGGAAATGATAGCCTTGTTTCCTTGCGATCACCGCCCACTAAACTGCACTTGTCCCCGTTCCACGAGGAAAGCTTTCCATTAGAGGAAGAATGCGTTTGTTGCAATGTTGCATGCAATGTCACAAAGAGAGGCCTTTATTTTAGATGAAGCGTAAATGCAAAGATTAGCAGTATTGATATCAATATGACATTAAAAGAATGTGCAACTGAGAAAACTTTGCTTAATTTTCTAGGTTTTATGCAACTATTTTCTGTGTTTAAATGGAATAACGTGAAAATAACAGTGGTATACGAAACAGGAAAACTTAGCAAAGAGAAAGAAAACTACTATGAAGAAGATACGAAGTCAAAGAAGCTAAAAGTAAGTGAAATTTTCAGCTCTCAAAATCTGGAAATATTTAACAACCCATCATTCCTCGAACAACTTCACAACAAAAAGGTTATTCTTGAAGATATCAAAATTGAAGGGCAGAAAGTTTACTTGTGGATCGCAGTTGTGCCTGATTTAATCTCATCGAATATATTTGTGCGGTTTACATGCAATTCATGGAAGTCATACAACGACTGCGAGGCAAAGCCTTTTACTGGCACAGGATCAGTGTACCAGAGATTTTGTCTCGATTTGGAAGTCCCAACTAACACGTCTTTGGAGTTTGCCATCAAGTGTAAGACAGGAAAAACCTGGGACAACAACATGGGAAAGAATTACTTGTTGAAGAACTATGAGGATGATCAAAGTGGGGTAGAGAAATTGGCACCACAATTTGGTACATTGAAGGAACGCATTTTAACACAGAATCTCGTGAAGAGACTAGTTGGTCTGAAAAGTGCAAAGATTGACAACGAAATGTGTTCTATAGTGATCGCATCAACAACCCCTGCACAATGCATTGAAACCCCCAAGGTTCGATATAGTTTTGACAATTGGAATACATACGAGGACATGTGCAGTGTAAGAGATGAAGAGAATCAGCAGGTGGGAAAACAACACTATGATGTATGCATTGCCAAAGTAGCCATACCAAAAGGCTCGAAAATAACTTTTGCTATATATTGGCAGCAAGATGAACATCAAATGTGGGATAACAATAACAATATGAATTATGAAATAGCGAATTAATAACACGAGGACTTATACCGAGGAATTGCTGTTTTGAAATGGACTTGATGCAGCAATTTAAGCGCAGAAGTTTAGTTTTAATGTACCAACTGGAATTCTTTAAAAAACATTTCTATATATATATATATGTATATTTATATCTTTATTATACATTTTCATTTTTCAACTTTTGATTTGTACAGTATTCTGGCAAGAGTGTTCTGTGAGAAAATTAAAGTAAAAAAATACAAGAAAGAAACTATTTCGTCTTTATTAATTCATTAACCTGCACTCGCAACTGTATATAATTGTTAACAACAGACGTACGTCCGGAGATAATTCAGACAAAAACTGCCTACTGTTTAATAGCTTCATTACAAATTTGATTCTATTTGGAAACATGAAAATATTACAAGAGAAATGTCTAGGGACGCATGAAGCAATGCAACAACTTTCGGATTGGCCTCACTCTGTGATTTGATCTTCCCGGACTTTACAACTGAGCGAATGTCCTCTCACTCAGATGAACAGTTTTAATCAGTTTTAATGTTTAAAAACAAGTGTCCGTCATTATTTCATTTAACTACATCATTCTTTGTTAAATCCTTCTTCTTTTTTGGCTTCTCTCCCAAGAAAACTTGGCAAACTCTGTATTACCACAAGAGTATCTCCGTTTCCCGGTCCAAGTAATATTTCAGTATTTTTGGTCCTGACACGCAGAAACGTCAGTTCGTCCCTCGGGTCCAAGTTCTTGACCGCGTATCTCGCAGCATTGATGAGTTTTTTGGTGGCGGCTTTGTAATCGATTGCACGTGCCAAGTCTACCGAAGACCGTTTGATTATTCCCTTCGAATCAACGATAAGAAATCCCTGCACAGATGGGTTTGATTGGATTCTTTGAATGATCTCTTCTGTTGGTGATAAAACTCTGCAAACAAAACAAAAGTACGGGTAATAGGGTGCATGTAGTGTCTGTTGTCACGCTAGGGTACATGTTACGCTGAATGTGTATTTTACATATTCTCTCAAAACACGCACACTCAAAAGTTACCAAAGTTACCAGATATAGTAACCAGTGGTTGGCTACGACACATAAAAGTTACCAATTTTTCAAATCTCAGCTGTTTGAGCTGTTTACTCATAACCATGTGTATTATATTCGGGTACTGTACCGTGTGGCTGGTTACCACACACAAAACTTGCAAAAGTTTCTAAATTTAGCTGTTTGAGCTGTTTAATTGTAACCCTCAATCGTTATATAAACCCCTCGTCACTCGAAAAACGTGTACCATGTTTTAATATATACGACGAATTAAATCGTTACAAAAACCCTCGTAACTCGTGTATTATTCCTAGATATAGTAACGTGTATATAGCTAGTTACGACGAACTAAATCGTTACAGACTTTAGCTACTCACACATCGTCCCCTATCGGTATACCAACAAACCGATCCTTCGACTGAGAATACAATTCTTCCAGTTCAAGATCTTTAACGTCGTTGTCAGCCATATCAAAAAGAAGCAAAATTCAGCCTGTGTGCATACTATAGTAGAAAAGTTTGCAAGTAAGCTAGCAAAACGTTGATTAAACTGTGGTATAGCTTTTACTTTCTTGCAAATCCCTCCGTTAATCGCCTCAACAAAACTGAGGCAAACTTGAAAATGTAATAACCAAAAACAACTGTTTTCAGTCTTCCGTGTTATGGTTTTTGAGAAAGGCTTCACACGAAAATACCCACTGTGAAAGACACATTAAAATGTACTCTTTCTTTCTAAAAAAAAAAGAAAAACAATTCAGAAAACTCTTATGATGAAGGGCCAAGCTTGAAACGGTTAGAAATTATATTCATAGGCCAAATATATTTAAATTTTATTGTTTATGAATCTGCTGCCACACGATACATTAAAGGGTTTTCCGTGTAACATGATTCGCTCTAATTTTCACCAGTGAAATGTGAAATTAAATATTTTTTTTCAGTGATTCGTAATTCGTTATCCCGATCGCCCTCTTTCCTGAAGAGGACGAGTGCGCTCTTTTCTCTAAGAAACCAAGTTTTAAGAAACTAGTACGAAGATAGTCAAAAAGCTAATAAACTTTTAGTACTGATTTTAAGAAACGACAGAATTTTTCATGTCTTCAATTTGATATAGTTATGTCATGAAATTGTATGAAATTATTGTTGTCAGTTCTGTTTTTAAAGAAACGTGTTGCATCCATGCAGATGTAGACAAAGTCTCGTCCAATGTGCTAATCAAAATGCTCTTTCAGTTTGGACCTATTGATGAGCAAATTCCAACATTCCACAATCCATGTTTTAAAGATAGCCTGTTGTTAAGAATACAGTTACGATCAGAGGGAGGCTCTATCGCCAGCAAACTATGCTGTATTTGTCAATATAGGCGGGGGGGGGGGGGGGGGGGGG
>JAYJMH010040387.1:0-15214 GCA_036873815.1 Phacellophora camtschatica | reverse complement strand
ATGACGGCAATCAACTTTTCTGAACGTAAACTTGAGTTTTTAGCAAAAAACCGAAATGGGTAAACTTACCCTTTAAATTCTTAAAGAAAAGTCATTCTATGTTTTTTAGAGAATACATTTTATGTTGATCTGGTGAACCTACGCAAAGCATGACAACAAAATTCTAAGATAACTTTCAATGAAAAATACCAAGGCGCTGCGCAGCGTCAGCGCAGTAACACACAATCTGAGAACACGCTGCACAACTACCCCCTCTAAAATTGGCTGTAATCTGTCTGGGGTAGGTTTTATTAAACGTAAAAAACCCTAAATGAATAGATAAGACAATATAACTTAGCCTGATTGCTGGACAAACTTGATCTCGAAAGGCGGAGCACTTGTGCGCACATGCTGAAGTTTTCAAACCGTGATTCAATGTTGCTTAGCAATGGCTGTCAAGTTCGTCCATTGAAATTAAAACAGCCTCATATTCAAACTAACATATGCAAAAAAATGAAATAATTATCTTTTGTCTGGATGAAATGACAGTCAAAACTTTAACGATGGATGAGGGCCAAAAACCATTTAAAACATTTAAAAGAAGAGCTAACTTAAAAAGAAATTAGATAGGTAAGTTAAGCAAAGATTACTATATTTAATGAAAAAAGAATTAATGATTTATCTGTTTTGAATGCTGAGAAATATATTTTTAAAAAATGGTCAAAATCCTGAAATCGCAGAAAACGGTCTGTTGTCATGCAAAAAAATTGCTGACTTGACTTCCACCTAAACAACGTAGCGTAACAGCCGTGGTACTTTTTTCTAAAAAAAAATTCTCGAATCCACACAAAGACAATACATATTATTTGCTCCTTGCGCTCAGAGAGGCTCCGCAACAATAACCCTGGAAACGAGGTTAAAGAGCATTTTTTGCAAGGAAAAGGATACAGGCCAAGTTTATTTCCAAGTTCCATGATGAATCTTGCTCCCTCCTTTCTGTATCTTGTTTCCACGTCAATATCAACGCCATCTGCTCTTGAGGGTGTCTTTGAATCTGTGTGATCTTTTGTATAATACCAGTGCATTTTCTTTTTGTTCAGAATATCGTTAAAAAAAACTCAGGTCTGAATTCATTCAAATTTCGACACACACATATTAGATGTTGCTGTTGCTGCTGCTTTTGAAAGCCATGTTATTTGAGCCTCGTTTCAGAAAATAGCAAATTTCAGAGAAGAAAGTTCAAGAGAAAAAAGAGAACAGAAATCATTTCGTTACGTTTTAATCATTATTGAAAGGTATGAATGAATATATATATATTTATATATGAATCATTACGATCATGATTTGCATACATTTCCTTTTTTACAGAGATAATAAATTTTATACAGAGTCGGAGAGAGATTTATTGCCTTATTTTTTCCAGCACTTAATATTGGGCTAATAAAATAAATAAGTAATAATTTCAGCAAGATCTTTTGGCGCAAAAGCAGCAGCCTTCTTCTATTGTTACTTCTATTTTTCTATTGTTTAATTTTTGTTGCAGGGAGCAGAAAGGATTTACCTTGGCTTTTTGTTTCATTTTGTTTGAAACAGACCTTTTGTTTGTTTCATTTTCAGTTTCAATGTAAGAAATTTTTGTGCACCAACTTCACATTTCTGTGGTGCACCAAATTCGCATGTCGTCAAAAGTTGCATGTGGTAGGCCAAATCCTCTTTTGTGTTTAATCACATGTTATTACTGTCATAACACTTTTTTTTTCAAATAAAGTTTTTAAACCAGATCGCTTCCTAAATTTTTTCAAGCAACGAAAGAGCTGCTTTTTCAAACATTTTGAAAGACATAAAATACTATGGCGGCTATTTTCTATTCATTTGAAAACAACGATAATTATCTGCTAATCCTTAACGACTGGAATCTTTTTGTGTGTTTCAAACCACATTTCAGATATTCGTCACGTTATTACTTTCTTGTTTCTAATAACGGAAACAGCAAATGCTTGGTCTTGGAAGTCACGGATGACGTAAATTTCAATTGTTTTAGGCTTTTCAAATGAAGGAGTCATCCGGCCCCGTTATTAGTTTTGAAATTCTAATAACAAGGCCAGTTTTCTGTTTTCAGTTCCACTGTACGCTTCTACTGAGTGGTCAATTTTTTTCAACATGAATCGTGTTTTACAAGATCGAGTGGCTGGTCATTGTTTT
Organism: Phacellophora camtschatica; assembly: GCA_036873815.1. Classification (NCBI taxonomy): domain Eukaryota; kingdom Metazoa; phylum Cnidaria; class Scyphozoa; order Semaeostomeae; family Ulmaridae; genus Phacellophora; species Phacellophora camtschatica. Next base: position 13,033 of record JAYJMH010040387.1, on the reverse strand, counting down.
GGTGTTCAAAATGTATTTTCCATGATTTCGAAACAAGGGAAACTAACTCACAAGCGGCGTCTCGAGCTCAAAAAGGGTGGAAGGCCATGCCCTGAATTGAGTATTAAAAATGTAATAAGTAAAGAGAAATACGAGAAGTATCCATGGATATGTGGAGATAAAGAAAATATTACATTTTATTGTTGGCCATGAGATTCAAAAGTAAATGAAAACATTTATTTTCTATTTTCTTTCTCCGTCCAAAAGCCCTTGAATATGAATACAGAGATTTATCAACCAGCGGTTTCCGTTATTAGAATCGCAATTCTAATAACGGGCCCGCATGGTGGCTAAGAGGATGAGCCGCCAAATATTCGGCACAACTTGGCTAGCCACAGCTCGCAGGATATTCTAACCAGTTACAACTCCGAACAGTTTTGCATTCTTTCCAACAAGCGCACACACATTTTTTTGGCAGTTTTGTCTGTATGTTCAATCATCCTTTTGCAAAGTTTAGCTTTTTATTTTCTTGAGCCATCATCCTTTTGCAAAGTTTAGCTTTTTATTTTCTTGAGCCATTGAAATGACTTAAATTTAAATGCACAGAATCTCGTTTCTAAAAAGTTATTTTCTTATTTAGAATAAAACAGTCGCGCAATAGCAGTTTCAATAAAAAGGGCGTTTCCCAACAAAAATAAAGGCGTGGCCTGAAAACTTTTCATTTTCCACTCGCGGAATAGTAATAACACCTTCGCGGCGCTCCGCGCCGCCCCTGGTGAAGGCAATCTATTTGCTTTCGTAATTATTTCAGAATAAGTTTTAGATCTTCAATTGAAAGAAGATATACAAGTTTGTTTCTGGAGGATAGATCCATAAAAAGAGGAACTTGTGATGAGACGGATGTAAATAACCCATTTCGGATCTGGTCATAGGTTTTTGGATCAACAATGAAGTGCTCTTCCAAATCCAAATCAACGTTGTTTAATTTACAATGGTTACTATGGTTACACAGCCTTTTTTCAAGAGGGGTACCATACTTACGACCGACTTCTATATTTTGACAGTGGTCACTGACTGCATCTAAATTTGGTTGGATTCGTACGAAGTTCCCTATTTCTAATAGCGGGATTTAAAAGGATTATAGGTACGTAATTTATTATCACAATGTGGCACCGTGTGTAGGAGTATCCGAATTCGATGAAATTTTCTCCCTCCCATAACTTTCGCAATTTTTGACAACAGGCCATGGCATGGACATTAAGAAAAGGGGAGTTGTTCTATTGTCCCTGTACCCGTTACGTATGAGAAAGAGAAAGAGAAAAAGAATGCGGGGTACCTGTTCAAAGATGCTGTTTTTAATATTTACGACCCTTTGTTCTGGGCTAATTTGAATTCAAATCACACAGTAAAATTCTGCATAGAATAATTTTTAGATATATTCTTGTTGTTTTTTAATCATTGAATTATTTTCCTTCTTTTATTTTTGTTTTTCAAGATTCAGAACTTTGCTGTACTTTGCGTTTTTGACTTATTTCGTCTTATTTTTCTTTCACACGGAGGTTCGTAAATATTAATCAACAACAAACCAACATGTGAAAATGAAACGCAATGTGATGTGGTAAATATTGTGCAGGTAACATTCAGTATTTAATAACCACAACGAAAATCGTATTGAAGGTTTTTATTGTCATTGCCACGCAACGAACTCCCTGTATCACTTGGCATAGCCAACCTGCGTATAGACTTGCTCAAAGTCTATTCCGTTTTGTTAATCAGTAAAAAGTATGTAAATGCGGAGGGAAATACCCTGCGAAGGAGAGTTTTCCCGAGGTCGATACTCCGCAGGGTACAAGTAATGCATACAAGCGGCGGAATGAAACTCGACCATACCCGACCTGGACCAAACCAGAGCAGACCACATCCGGCCCTAACATATGGTACAATTTTGAGCGTCCATAACTTCAAGTTGAGCCTGGAAGTTCCTTATTGCTTTCATGAATTTTTGGGAATATTGTACCCCCTAGGTTTCCAAAACACCTTAAAAGCGCGTGGTTTAGAAATCTGCCCACCTAATTTCTACTTAAAGTGCATTACTCGAAAATTTTTATTGTTTAATACGAAGGAATGTCTGATGAGAAGTCACAAGCTTTTTTGGTTTTTCATTGTCTTTTATAGTTTTTGAAATGTGAAGGTTGGAATATGACGTTTTATGGTAAAAAGTGACTGTGAAACGCCAAAAAAATTTCATTATTGGTGACTTTATAATTTGTCTTGTAAAAATGAGAAAATATAAAAGTACTAACTACTCAAAAACTATTGAAGCAAAGTCAATACAAATTTGCCTAAGCAACAACTGAACGGCAATAAACATTTTCTTACATGGAATTTTGTCGCCATGACAACATGTTAGTTACCAGACCTCTCAAATGAAAATTCAATTTTTTAAACATAACTTTAAATAGTTCTTAGCAAGTTTGATGTTGAATTGACATCTTCAAAAATAAAATATTTACTACGGGAAGTGGTGTGAAAATGAATTGATCAAAACAATCAAAGGAGTCTGGTAACTAGTTCGTTGATGTGGCAACATTGTGTGAATTGTTCAAAGTTTTTTTACGGCTCAATTGTTGTACTTGCCATAGTTCAACAACTCTGCTTCAGCACTTTTCGAGTAATCATTGATTTTATGTTTTGTTACTTTCACAACACAAACAATTTACGTCACAAATTCTTCAGTTTCACGCATTGCGAAATCGGACACTGAGGTCTCAACTGCAAAGCATAATATCCCTGTGAACTAAACGAGATATGGAAAAAAGGGAAACACTTTTACACGTTTTGATCACAGGCTTTTCGAATCATATTCGCTTTAATGTAAATGCTGTGTTATGAGATACCAAAATAATTTACTAGAGTCTCAGCCTGGAGTTCCTTACAAAGGAGTTCCTTGTAAATGGAAATGTGCAGAACTTACTTAAGCCCCGGCCAAACGACTAGATTTTTCATTAGATTTTTCATTACTATGCAGAAAATCTAGTAAAAAGTCTAGTCGTTTGGCCACCTACTCTACAAATGCATAGCGTGTATAGTCATGTATAGTGAAGTTTGATCTTGATCAAAAAAGTCGAGAGTAGGGGATTAAATTGTTATTGCTTAGAGGTATTTTCGGGTGAAGTCTTGTCGTTTGGCGAGGTGCTCTACAAATGTGTAGCGTGAGCATGCGCATTAGCGTTTTCGAAAGCTTTTGTTCTTCTCTCAACACAAAGAAAGAAATCAGAAATCAGAGACAGAAACCGAATAGCACCCATAATATTTTAGCATGGATAAAAAAGACAAAAAGAAAGAGGTAAAGACTACAACTTGGAGAAAGATGAAATTTTCAAATGATGGCACAGCCGCCGTTTAGGAAAAGAGAAAACAATGGACAATATATCGAAATCGAGACTCTCAAATTGTGCAAAATGTCGAGCGAAAAATCGAGTGAAAAGTCTAGTCGTTTGGCCACCCCTGCTATACACCACCACAAGACTTTTGCTATACACCATTGGCTGAATGTAGTGAAAAATCTATTGAAAAGTCTAGTCGTTTGGCCGGGGCTTTAGTGTGAACTTGCTACAAGTTCGTCCCAAAAATCCACCGAAAAAAGAAAAATTGAAGAAAAAATTAAAGAAAGGAAAGGAAAAAATTAAAAATTTCATGGAGGAGGGTGTAAAAAATTCGCAAAAGTCTCTCCCTCCTTTTCTTTATTTTCTTTTTTGCTCTTTCTCTTTTTTTTCCATGTTTTCCTCTTTTTTACTTATTTCTGGGAGAGCCTTCATCGTATTGTCCATTTGACAGATAATTATCGCTCATAGAACTGACAAAAGCTATTCATTGCTGGCCACTTTCGAAAATTCTTTTTTTTTAATTTTGAGTAATCATGATCTAAGATAACATAGGTTTTATAATGTACATATTTATAATTAATTTATGTATGTATTTATAATGTATATATATAAGAAATAATCATCCGTCGAACGGACAAGAATGAGGCCTTTCACATGATGCAATGTAAAAAGGGGTGTTGTTTAATTTCTTCTTTGGCAGTGATTTGTTTCGAAATTCCAGACAGGACTTTATTTTTCATTGCAATTATTTTTTGTGAGAAATAAATCTTCTTAATTTTTCGGACAAGAAAATAAAGAAGAGAAAATTCCTTTTTTGATTGCAGTCAGAGATTGCGCTATTGTGCAGACAAAATATATTCCGAGAGTTTTATTTATTTTTGTGTTTTACAATAAGAATAATTTGCTTTGACAAATTTTTAATAAAAAATCATGTACTTTTGACAACAATCATGTTCTAATCCCAATGTTGAGTAGAAATGTTGGCTATGTTTGGCCACCCTGCCTACCCTGGGTACCAGATTAAAAAAAACTAAAATTAAATTCTTGCCCAAAATGTATTACCCTGCCCAACTGGGGTATCCATAAAGTACGTACACACTGAGGGGGGAGGGTAAACAGAAAGCGTACATCTATTGTTATTGTCAGCTTTTTCTATTGTTCTTTAATCCCTCATTCGAGAAAAGCAAAAGATTTTGCACAAAATTTCCCAGTTGAATAGAAGATGAAACACATTTTATATAATCATGGGTTTTCTTTAACAGAGAAAAGAACTTTTTGCTTGAACATTTACACAACCATTGCCCAAATTTTAAAAACATCTACATGAACAGTTTCTTTCAATATTCTCCAAATATCTACACACTATATATCTGGAACACACAAATGTTTAATCACAATTATATAACTTTATATTAACATATTATAGGATCTATTTTCGTTTTCGTATTTGTAGTTTTTATGTTATGTGTGTTGTGAAAACCTGTAAAATGTAACTTAGTTTAGTTGTTGACCATGTATCGTGAGGTATTGTGTCTTATTTTGTTCCTAATTTTCAATAATTCTAGTTGAAATACAACAATGTCAATATTAAAGGTCGAAAAGTTTGTCCTGAATCAATATCTGGGATCTGTGAATTTTGTCAACAATGTTATAGGGGTCCGTGTATTAAAAAAAAGTTGATAATTGGGGTCTGTGAATTATGTTCAACAGTATTTGGCGTCGTTATAAATACTCAAAGAGCATGTTTCGAAAAGGTTTGGACAATGAAATAAAACACATTGGTATAAGAGCCAAGTTATTGATAATTGCAAGTCAAACAAAAGGTATCTTGAATGTTGAACAATTTTTGGGGTATCTTGAAAATCACTGCTAATATTTGGGTAATTAGCTCAATAAAGTAGCTCAATAAACATTGGCTTCCTCGTCCTAAAAATTAGGAAGTACCCAAACCCCCCTTAGGGTATAAATGTTGAGTACATTTGGTCAAGGCTCCTAACATAACTTATGCTATTAAAGCCTTTATAAATTTAGGATCCATCTATCATGTTCTGAACAACTGTTTTTCTTTTTCAGGTATGCCCTTTTGGTGGCGAAAAATCCATTGCTTCCCTTTGTGTTAACGTTTCTAGTTGTGTTGATTGCTGGATTAACAGGCTTCGTCAGGCAGCTTGGAGGAAAACCATTACCAGATTTTTCAAGCCCTGGGAAGGTATGTTTACAGCTTAGTTTAATTAAATTCATTGCATCTTGAATGAAATTTATTTCCCCAAAAATCATGTATTAATTAGTTTGCGTCAAAGATGGTTTTTTAACGTTTTTATTTGCTATATTTAGAAAGCGTGGTTTTGTTTTTTAATATTTCTCCACGACATTCCTTCAGCTATAATTAAACTGCTGAGAGTAAAATGACATTAAAAAACTGATTAACCATGACTGAGAAATATCAATCATTAATCAAAACAAAATATTTTTGTGTCATATCTAAATTTGTAATTATAGAATATAATATTTTACAGTATAATATAAAATGATTTTCATACAGGCGTTGACAAATTGATAACGGGTCAAGCCTGAAACGTCATTTTAATCAATATTCATGTAACTTTAAATTTTATTACTTCATATTTTGTTGACAAAATGGTCGATCATTTTGAAATCTAGCCAATGTTAATTTATCCGTTCAAAATATCAACATTTTCCGTTGTTTTTATAGCAAAGGGAATGCTATTCCATATAGTTCACTGCAGGGGTGTCCATCCCCCTGTTTTTTCTTTGAACTATAGAGCAATTCCCCCTAAGAGTTTAATAATTTTCCCCTAAACTAAAGTTGGTATATTACCTTTAAAGACAGTATTTGACGTTTTCCCTTCTAAAATGATTGGTTTCTTGAAGTTCTAAGGGCTGGTTTGTATGTTTACGCTCCCTGTTGTTTCGTGCCCAATTTGTGTATTGGGTATCCCCAGAGCTATTTCATTCAGAAGAAATAACCATGGTACCAACCTGCAAATTTTGCGTAAATTTATGCGAATTCGTAAATTTATACCGCATCAAAAGAATTCATCTTCCGAATTCTAAACTGGCTAATCGTTTTTCCTATTCGAATTTGGAATCTCTCGAGAATCATTGAGCTTTTAACTATTTTAGAGAGAGTTGCACCAAACTCCAAGCTTGAATCTTCAAAATTAACATGCTGGTGTAAGTGAAAATGTAGCTTGCTTATTTCAGAACTTCTTTGAAATTTTCGTAGAAACACTCAACAGCTTTTTGGTACACCCCGCTTTCTTCGTATCATGTTTACATTATCATTCAATCCTTTTTTATTTTTTTTTATTTTCACTTTTTGGAATTTTTGTTAGGGATTTGAAGCAAGAGGAACCTCAATTAGTAAAAGAATAATATCATACAACAATTTACAGCATGAAATGCAAGGTATTGAGCCTCTCATGACAAGCAGTACAATGCCTTCTGCGATGCAACAAGCAAGGCGTGTATCAAATTTGAACAATTCTACGTGCAGTCTTGAGGCAATACACTTTTTGTCCACAATAACAGTCTACACACCTACGAATGATAGAAAGGATTTATTCAACGCCAAGAACTTGAAGGAAGTTTGCAGAATCGAACGTAATATCGTTAGAACACAACCGAGTTTTGAGAAAGAATGCGTTGTCAATCCATTCAAACCAAAATCGTGCTGTCCGTCAATTAGTATCGGACACTATGCAGCTGTTTACAGCAATAAATCTAGTTGTATGAAAATATCGGACGGTGATGTTGATAAAATTAAAAAATTGATTTCCGACTTCAAAAGAGATTTAGCAACCAACAATAAGACATTGATGGATGCTTGTTTGTCTCCAACATTTCCTATATATCGTGGGATTGAAAAGTTGATCTTGTGCAATGTTTTACTGTACATGGTAGACAAAGACTTTGCAAATGGTATTAACCCGAAGCTGACTTATACGCTGGTTTTTAGTCCTATAACCGCACCAAGTGACACATTTCTGGAATCTTTGTATGACTCAAAGTTCAAAGGTAATTATTTACCCAAATACAATGGGTCGGTTCAGCTTGCAGCCCTCAATTTTGGAAGAATGAAAACTATTGCGTACAACAAGCAGCTTCTTGTGGATGCCTGGTTTATTATGACTGCTGTCATACTCATATTGGTACTTATGTGGGCGTACAGCGGCTCCTTGTTTATTAGTTTCATGGGTTTCAACTCTGTTCTTTTTTCTCTCATTCTCTCGTATTGGCTGTATTCTACCGTTTTTAGGCTCCAGTTTTTTCCATTTCTCAATATCGTAACAGGAATTTTCGTCGTCGGAATCGGAGCAGATGATATTTTCGTGTATGTTTTAGCGATGAGACATGCGCGCGAGTATTCGTCGAAAGACACCGTAGACGTAGATACTATTGCTAAATGGACTGAGTACGCATTAGCACACGCTACAGCTGCCATGTTTGTTACAAGCATCACAACAGCAACAGCCTTTTACTCTGGGCTGTCGTCAAATGTTACCGCGTTACAATTGTTTTCAATATTCGCGGGCACAAGCATTTTGACAAATTATTTACTTATGATCACGTGGTTACCAGCTGTTATTGTTATACAACATCGTTATATCAATCCCTTCTTTTGTAAATTGGCCTGCGATGAAACGCTTGATGCACATACGGAAGTTGCAACTCAGGCTGAATGGAAAGTTTCACAACCAAAAGGGTTTAGTGAAAAATTTCTCAACTTTGTCCATATTTTGAGGAGACAATTAAAACATGCATCAGACGTTCTGTTTCAGAAATGGGTAACGAGAGCTGTATTGAAACTACGTTATGTTTGGATAGTCATATATTTTATTCTTGCTGTTGTAGGAATACTTTTCATTACTTATAAGCCGAAACTTTCATTACCAAAAGTTCAAAATTCGCAGTTATTCGCAAAATATCATTCCATGGAGCAGTTTGACTTTGTCATAAAGAAGAAACTTCAAATAAGTTCGATATTGTCAACAAACGGGTTAAAATTTCCTGTAATTTTCGTATGGGGTGTTCGTGACATTGATAATGGCTATTTTCTTGACCCTGACAGCACGGGGCATACGGAATGGGACCAAACTTTTGATATAGCAGATGAAGAATGTCAACGTGCGATGTTAATATTTTGCACTGATGTAAAAAGCTCTAAATTTTATGATGCAATACAGCATGGAGCTGGTTGGTGTTTCATGGAAGAATTAAAAAAATATGCCGAAAAACCGTGCAGTAACTTTTCATCGACGGCTTCTTGTTGTGGAAACACATTTCCACTTTCAAAAGCCAAATTCAAACAATGTACTATTCAATACGTCGACGCAGTGACAAAAGGAGTCAAACTACCAATCAAAATTGCCGCGGATGGTCACGTGCAAGCTTTGATTTTCAAATTCCATTCGAAGGATCAATTTACTCTTGACTATCTTGCTGTTGATGAGATCTGGAGCAGAATTCAAAATTGGGCAGATGACACAATTTCTAAAATGCCAAGCAAACTCAGAAATGGTTGGGTGATAAGCAACTTGTATTTTCACGATTTGCAAAAGAGCATTGCCAGTGGAACTGTAAAAACCATAGGCATTTCACTTGCCATTTCAGCCTTTGTGTTACTGCTCACAACGATGAACATTATTATAACCTTATATGCACTGCTAACAATGATTGCTATCATCAGCGTGACAATAGGCATCCTTGTTTTGGTAGGCTGGGAACTAAACGTTCTTGAATCTATGACGTTGTCAGTTGCTGTAGGGCTTTCTATCGATCTTACGCTTCATTATGGCGTTGCATATTTTCATTGTGAATACTCGCAGTCGAGAGAAGAAAGAGTCAGTTATTCAATCTGGCATGTTGGTTCCGCCATTGCCATGGGATCTATGACGACGTTTTTAGCGGGTAAGTGGCCCTGTGGTGCATTTACTTGATTTTATGTACGGAAACTGGGATGTGTGTCATCCCTGCTTATGATGAGGTGTAACTTTTTCACCACAATTCCAGGATAGTACCTGGTGACCCTAGAAAATGTTTTTCCATTTGCATGATTTATATTTTCATATTTGTAACCATTTTATTTTTATTTCTTAACCATTAAAATCTCTAAAGTGGATGATTTCCTGAAATTATTTTGAACTTGCCAAATCGTCAAAACACAGTGAAATGTAGGGATCAATTATTGATTTGCCTCCCGCAACTACAAAATGGAGAAATTCGCGCGGTTGGTTGGCGCTATTTTTATTTTGGAGATTTTAATGACTAAAAAAATCCAATAAAAATATTTGTATCTTAGTCTGGTACCCACGGTAGGGTTCTGCTTAATTTTACAGGTTTTTCTGGCAACCAATATGAAGAATGTTTCGATTTAAGATTTATTTTTATTTCTTCAAATATTCCCAACATTTTAATGCACCGGTTCTCCCAAAAAGGCTGCGGATTTGATTGAGCCTTGCAACGAAAATATTGCTTAAAACATTCCGAGAAATGGCACAGATAAAGCCTACCCGTCGCTTCAAAACTGCACGGAGACTACGTAGATATGGCGGCAATCACGGTGCATATTGTAGAAAGGCTGTGTGTGTATTTTGCTCGAAATCAGAATCAGGTAGATTCCCTCAAATCAAGGTTGTCCTTTGGCCGTTCTGGAAAATCTCTGTTTTAACGATTATGTGCAACTTTGACAATAGATATCTTGACTCATTTCACGTGGTAAGGTATATTTCATTAAGTTAACTATTATTGAATGGTGTGATAGCAAACATATTTCGTAACGTTTTAAGTAATATTTTCGTTGCCAGACTCCATTTTAGACAATTCTGTGTATATACAAGTGTGCTGCTCTTTTCAATGTGTAATTATCCCACAGTACATTTATCCTAATGGAAAGAGTCCGACTTCGAAGTAGCCCCCACTCGAGGTTATAGCTATATAATACTTTTTCATTACTTTAGTGCGGAGTACAATGTTTAAGTAACAAAATTTGAAACATTTTTTAGGTTTGGTAATGACGCCATCTGTGATTGCTGCTTATGTACAAGTTGCCAGTTTTCTAATGCTCATCATGTTTACGAGTTGGGTCTACTCGACATTTTTCTTTTTGGCCCTCTGTGCTGTTCTTGGGCCTCAAGGACACGTTGGTGACATTCTAAGATGTTGGCGACAGCCATTATGCGGAGAAGATAAAGGAACAATGCACGAATTTCAATACAATGATTTGGAGATAACTGTGTTTGAAAACAAGGATACGTAATGTTAAACTTTTGTTAAATAATAGTGGAGATAAACAAGACACACCGTTTCTGGATATACGAAAAAACCAAGCACAGTAACATTTTCCCTGCGAAGGAGAGAATTAGCAATTGACTTTTTTGTCTTTCGAAAGAAGAAAATTAAAATAATAGACCATTCTGAAAAGATGGTGGCATGGGAAATTTTCCAAATTTCATTGCGTTCATTGATCGAACGCCTATAGAATTGTTAATAATTCTTATATCAAAAGAAATGAATCACTGGAAAAAGCCTCTCACGGCCATCTTTTCCGGTTGTTGCCGTATCTACATTCCTGTTGGTTATCTAGAATCAGAAATATTACTAGATTCCTTCCACGTGTTGTTTTCTTCCTGCTTCTTCATAGTTGCAATATGGCGGCCTGAGGAAGACAACTCTTGTGAAAAGTTGAATTTACTAATACATTATAATTTTTTACCATATATGTATAGGCATTTAAATCTATAAATTTTCAATCAGTTAATAAAAAATTAAAAAATATCGTGGTGCTAAAATTTGGACAATTGTTTTACCGATTGTTTTCTTTAAAGAATCATCCTGAAGTTTCTTATATGTCCGTTTCTTATTCGTGGGGACTTACTGTAGTTAGTGTATTGTAATTAGATTTTTAGTGAGTTTTAGTGTTTACTTCTAAATTTGTAAATTTTTAACACACCTCGTGTGTAAAAGCAGTTTGATGAGACTATCGATTGTAGATTATGAATAAAATGAAATAAAAATCGTTTTGAACAGGAAAAACAAATAAATAATTATGTCAGTCTTATTTCAAACAAAACCATTGGTCATCTCCAAGACAGGCGTCGTGGAGATGTGGGGTGTATTATTGATATATAATTTACTTAATCTGGCAATTCAGTCAGCAAAGTGGAGCACTCAATTTATCGGTAAATCGTTTGCAATAAAGTGGTGCCGCCATGTATTCCGATGATACCACAATATTTCTCACTTAGAGACCAACAAAATTATTTAAATTTCGATATTTCGAGTTTAGAAAACTGGTTGCATGGGAGCAAATTGTCATCAAATGGGGTCAAATTGAAATTTTTCAAAGAATTTCAAAATTGTCTAATTTTGGACAAAATTTGATTATAGCTCTATTTTTGGCTAAAATGGTTAGGTTATAGCCTTACTTTTAGATCAAAACGAAGATTTTCAATATTGGAAATATTTTAGCTAAAATGGTAAGGTTACAGCCTTACTTTTGAAGCAAGACGAGGATTGTCCAGATGGCAAACATTTTGGCTAAAATGGCAAGGCCATCGCCTTACTTTAGGAGCAAAACGAGGATTTTCGAAAGGCAAATATTTTGGTTAAAATGGCAAGGATATAGCCTCAATTTTGGATCAAAACGAGAATTTTAAAAAAAAGTAGTTTTCTGTCGAAAGTCGTAAGGTTATAATCTTCCGTTTGGCTGGATGAGAGGCCTATAGAAATTATGATTTTAGTTGGCTTAGATTGTGAAGTTTTAGCCTTACATTTGACGGAAAACGAGGCAACTTGAAATAGGGTGTTTCAAGGTCAAATTAGTATAGCCTTACTTTTGGATCAAAACGAATAATTTCAAGATCAGAAATATCTTAGCTAAAATGGTAAGGTTATAGCCTTATTTTGGGAGCAAAATTGGAAATTTGTAGCTAAAATGGTCAGATTATAGCCTATCTTTTGGATCAAAACGAGAATTTTAAAAAGCGGTAGTTTTTTTTCGAACGTTGTAAGGTTATGAGCATACGTTTGGCTGGATGTGAGCTCAATAGAAATTATGATTTTATTTGGCTAAAATTGAAAGGTTATTGAAAGCCTTACATTTGACGGAAAACGGGGCCTCTTGAAATAGGTGTTTCTTAGCTAAATACGTAAGGATATAGCCTTACTTTTGGATCAAAACTAGAATTTTCAAAATCGGAAATTTGTGTCTAAGATGATAAGGTTATAGCCTTGCCTTTCGATCTAAACGAGAATTTTCTACATGGCAAATATTTAGGCTAAAATTATAACGTTATAGTCTTTCTTTTTGGAGCAAGATGAGGATTTTCGAGATGGCAAATATTTTGGTTAAAATGGAAAGGTTATAGCCTTAATTTGGATCAAAAGAAGAATTTTTAAAAACGGCAGTTTTTTGTCGAAAATGGTAAAGTTATAATCTTACGTTTGGCTAGATGTAAGTCCTATAGAAATTATGATTTTATTTGGCCAAATTGGTAAGGTTATAGCCTTACTTTTGGAGCAAAACGAGGATTTTCAATATGGCAAATATTTTAGCTAAAATGGTAAGGCTAATCAGTGGCGGATTCAGACTGGTGCTTGCGATGCTTGAGCATCAGTCAGAATTTTTAAGACAAAGATAATTTCTA
>JAYJMH010040376.1:0-15214 GCA_036873815.1 Phacellophora camtschatica | reverse complement strand
TCAAACGGCTATCAAAAGACGAAATCAACGCACTGAGCCAGAGCTAATGTTTTCTTTTGTCTCGTTTTCTTTTCTTTGTTTAACTAAAAAGATTGTATTAGGACTATTTTGTTATAATATGTTATATCTATTAATTTGTTTTTAACACGTCAGTGTATAAATATTACAAAATAAAAAAAAATGAAAAATTCTCATATCAGCAAAAGCTGTGTCTGAAAAACTGTTATGAATTATTTATCACACGTAACTATGTTATAAAACCATAAAAATCAAGCTCCGCCCTGATTGGGACACCGCATTTTAATTGCGTAAAATATTGCCAAAAGAACACATTTTCATGTTAAGCCAGTTACCGTTCTTTAAGAAGCTTTTACATAGCCCAACCACTTAGTTAGGCCAATCCGCTTTCAGTTATTGTTGTCAAATAACACCGCTTAACCCTCGTCAAAATTTTAATCCCATTGAATTGGCTTCCAATTTACCAATACTTTTTTATAATCATTTTATTTTGCCACATTATTGATTCGTTTGGTTTTCAGACAGTTTCTACTTATACTATGAACCACAACAAGTTCTGAGGAAGTGTTTCTCTGCGCTGTTTCTTGTGTTATAATATTTTTGTTATCACCAGTTTTGTTATTAGCATCGTCACGGAGAGATTCTCTGATCAAAATTAAGAACTTCTGTTTTACAAAAAGCCGCTTTGATATGAAAGAAAACAGCAAATTGACAACAGGAAAAACGAAATGTAGCCTGCGGTCAGTCTTTCATTTGTAAAATTCCTGATTTCAGGCACAGTTAAATAACTTGAAAATTCAAACATTGTTAAATATCGACAAAAAGGTAATCTTCTAATAATATTGGTTTGCTTAAATAGACAAAATGAACATTTTAATGATCTTAAAAGCATTTGGTTTAAAAAATGGTATTCTGTTTTTTGGCTTGAAATCATGAAGTTTTTTCAATGCCAGACATTTTTTGGCATATCATTACAAGGTATGCATGTTGTTATGTGCAAAACAGTAACGAACTTTTTAATTATTTTAATTTTAGAAAATACTGTCAAATGTTCTTTATAGTTTCTTTCAGATGCACTGCATTGCTTTTCTTTAAATTGTTCGTATTACACGTTCCAATATTTAACTGTGTTTGTAGTAGTTGACACTGTTTTGTACCTGATGTCTTAACTTCAAATAACGTCAGAAGATCGATTAACATGATCTTTTGAAAGATTATTCTTTTTTTGTAATCACTTTAGAAGCTTTGTGATTAACCCGTTGTCTCTTGGCGTCTGATACTGTCTAAAATGGATGATATTTTTTCTAAGCGTGAAGGGCTTTTACGCAACAGAAGTCTGTCATAATATAAAATGTAATCACATGAAACACAACCTGAAATAGATAATATAATCACAGACACAAACAATTGTAATCGCATTGAATAAATTTCCATGTTATGTTTGAATCACGTGATTTCGTTCAAAGCGAATATTTTTGCATGCAAACACAACATCTTTACATTGTTGTATTCAAACACAATCCATAGTCACATTAAATGTCCATGTTATGTTTAAATCACGTGATTTCGTTCAAATCGAATATTATCGTGTGCAAACATAAAATCTTGTAAGCTGAAATATACTATTGAAGTTTTTTTGGACTCACAATTTGGTCCACGAAGTAATTTTTCATTGTATCAAGATATTTGCTTGTGAAAACAATTTCATAACGGCAAAAGTGCTCCGTTTCTTCAAGTCCATATTTGATAAGAGATTGGAGTGTTTCTAAAATTGTCTTTGAATTGATAAACGTTGTGATATGATAAGGAGATGGTCATTTTATGGAATGGCAAAGCCTATGGATGGCCTCTTAGGGGTTTTGAGTATCAGGTATTTTTAGTGGCACTATATTCATCTCTAATCTCTAATGAAAAAACAAACGCTATCAGCTATCTCACGATTACGGATCAAAAAATATCAGGTATCTTGCGCCTGAAAAAATGAGGTTGATCTGTTTGTTTGTTTGTTTAATTATTTATTTATTTATTTATTTATTTATTTATTTATTTATTTATTTATTTATTTATTTATTTATTTATTTATTTATTTATAGATTAGATTGATCTCTAATCGTTAGTTTTTACTTTCAGGACTAATACGCAATAAATGGACCTCAACCAAGCTCTTTGGAATGGTTAACGGATTTAAATTTGAAAATGGTGAGCTAATAATTCCAGAAGATGGGGTTTACTACCTGTATAGTCAGATTTATGTTGCTCACAACGACGTTACCAAGGACCCAAATATAGTACATTATATGTACCGAAAGTCAGGTGATGATGGTGAATTAATTTTAACTAGTTTGGTAACGCGGGGGCCTCAAATTAGAGGGATCACTCCGCTTTTTAATGCTTACACTGGAGGTGTATTTATGTGCAAAAAGGGAGATAGACTAATAGTTGGAATGACAAAAGAACTACAAGTGATGGCAAAGTTCGTAGAATCATTGAGTTATTTCGGGGCTTATCTCATTGAGCGCCATGGAATTTAATTGAAAGCTGACCGGTCTGCAAATGGTCTACACATCCCTCCAAGCAACCACAGCAACAAAGGGTCTGGGGACCAGTAGACGTCATCTACGTCATGAGTGATCGAGGAGAAATTACATCGTACGAAATACCTCAGCTAAGAAAAGAAGAACAGATATACCATGGTTAGGCCGAGTTTGCAAGCATGACTGTGGGTCATCCATTGTGTGCATGATGGTTGGTTCGCATTGGGCGATTCATGTGCATCGTTGATTTGAAATACTAACTGCATATTTTGATAAAATTTGTACAGGCAGTTGCAAAAATCCTTGTTTGCCGCAAGAAACTCAAGTATTTTATGTTATTTTTTATTTGTAATTCCAAAAATACAAAATTTGGCAAAACGTTTTCAGAAAACTTTGAGAATATTTAAAATGGGGAACAGCTCAGATGACATAGTTTAGGCACATTTTTTAGCTGTTGGGAAAGATTTGATTAGTTTTCTAGTTTTTAAAGAAGCCAATTTGAATTAGAGCTTTATTTTTGAGAAAGATTTTAGTAGTAATTTTTTGTTTTTATTTGGAAAGAAATGGTGGAAATAATTTTGTACTTTGAAACAACTGGTTATTGAATCTATCAAAATAGAATTAAAATTTTAGCAATATTAAAAGGATATCACTTTCACAAATCTGAACATTTTTGTATTGATAATTTTAGATTAAAATTTTCACACGAACTTCCAAACATGTAAAAATATTTAATCATTTAAAGTGCTCAAAAATCTGCTTTACTATACTGTTAGACATTAGTGTGATTTATGGAATCTGTATAAATTTCCCATGGTTCTGCAGAATTTACTTCAATGACTACAGAAACAAGAAAGGGAACTATTTCCTTCATCATTAATACAGTTTTAAATTATTTAAATTTGAATCTTTTTATTATTTTCTTATTTTTGTTTTGCACAAATATGGAGGTTTGTAAATTTTTAAACTTAGCACATTAGAATGTTAAATACTTGAACCCTGCAGCAGTTGTCACAACACCCATGCTTATTTTTGTACATAGAGATTATTTGAAATACAAAAAGTGTTACTATTGGTAAAACCGATTGTTAGACCATTGTTTCATTGTTATTATTATTATTATCATATATCACATGCATTTCATTTATCAAAAAGCTAAAAGATAGTTTTTATCAATTTACCACGTTAAAAAATGTAGAATGCGGGACAGCCATCTGAAAAATGTCTACCTGTCTTTTACAGTATTACTTTTGTATGATTGCAAAATATTACAGAATATTACAAAATATAGAGTTTGATTGTTTGTGGTTTGACAGAAAAGTAATATTTGAATTTCATTTTAAATTGTCAGAAATCTTGAAAGTTATTTGATCATAAACCCGCATGAAAAATCTATGTTTTGGGTACTCTCCCTTATTAGATTTTTGGAAAATTCTCCCCAAAATGTGACCCAAATCTTTATATTTGTCTAGTAATAAACGCTTCTCAGATATTATTGATTAATTTCGATAATGCATCAATACACACATTTTAAACCCATTGACACCCCCTTAGTATATCATATCCGAGGATAGTTTCCAACCCTTTTCAATTCCAACCCCCGAGAGCACCAGCCTGGCAAAGGTTCTTCTTCGAACCCCTTTCCCCTTAGAAAACATATCTGGAGATAGACAACAGGTGTACGAGACGTGGCTGGGGGGGGGGGTAGAAGAAGGGTGACTTTAATAAATAACTTCATAAATTAGAAAAAAATGTTTTGTCAAAATAAGATTTCAGTCTGAAGGTTGACACATTTGTAGGTTCTTTCAAGCGGATTTTTTCTGTGGGTGGAGAATTGATTATTTGCGACAAGAATGAGAACAATTTTTGCATAATTAGAGGGGGTTTCTTCTCATTAGGAAACTAACAATAAAATATTTAATTTTTGATAATTCTGATTTGAATTGTGA
Organism: Phacellophora camtschatica; assembly: GCA_036873815.1. Classification (NCBI taxonomy): domain Eukaryota; kingdom Metazoa; phylum Cnidaria; class Scyphozoa; order Semaeostomeae; family Ulmaridae; genus Phacellophora; species Phacellophora camtschatica. The sequence continues at coordinate 10,713 of JAYJMH010040376.1, read as the reverse complement.
GGGAATTACTATCACATATTTTCAAATTTTTAACCTTCACTGCTTTTTTGACTAAACGAAATCCTGTCACTTCTTTTGTCAATATCCTTTTAAAGCTGCCTTTTGTAGAATTATGAGTTTTCATTAAGACAGAAAAGCTAAGAGCCCTTCATTAATGTACAGTTAGCGTTGTAAACATAGAAAAAAATGGACTGTAAAAAGAAGACTTGTGTAGAGGAATAAAATCTTCATCATGTTTACAGAATATGCGAATGATTTGATTTGTGTAGTTACTTTGATCATCAAGTAAATTCTTATGTAAGCTAAAGACACGAGAAATTAAAACAGATTGACTTAATTTGATTGATCATACTTTTACTTTATTTTCTATATTTTGAGATCTTTGGCACGCTCACGATTTTACTGTCACTGGTACCTTTCTGTAGACTTGTAATATTAGAGCACAAGTTCTGGACTTAAAATCCCGAACTTTTTGAGATCGTTGAAACGAGGCTTTAAGAGTTTTATTATCGAAGTGCGAATTACGATTACGAGATGGAAAATCTAAGTCCAAAAATCCTGCTGTATTTTTATTTAATTTTTTAGTTAACAACAACGATTGTAGCAAGTCTAAACCTTTGTGACCCAAAATATCACTGCTTTTTTTTTATCTTTCGACAACACGTAACGCGTTTTTTCATTAAATGAAAGAAATACAATAATCTAAATATTAGAACGAGCGTGATCAGGAAGATCTCAAAATATTACATATCATTTAGTTCTATTTCTTAATCGTAAATTTATTGAAATTGTAAATTCTAAAGCTCAGAATAGTCGTAATGAAGGTAGTTCGAATTCAGTAGAAATTTGACCTTATCATGTATATACAAATTGAATGTAGAGTGATAAAGATGTTACTAGCTGTTTTTTTATTTTAATCGTCGTAATGTGTCATCTTCATTATTATTACTCTTATCATTATCAATTTATGTTAATTATTTTCCACCACGTGATAAATAGATTATTTTTTTAAATGAAGCTTAGACATGTTTGAAGAAATAGAAATAGGGATTTGTCTGCAGTTTTAAAGGCTATTATTGATGATGCTAAGAAACTTCATTAGAGGTTGATTCGATGTATTGCGTTTGAATTAATGCTCGTTCGAATTATGTTAGACCGCATTTCTATTACTCCGTTTTCATTCATGCTAAAACGGAGGAGCAGAGTTTGAAAACAGATTAATTTGATATCCAAGAGGATTGACTTGAAACGGAGCTATTTGGAAACACCCAAAACAGAATTTTCGAAAACGCTGCAACAGAAACTACCAACTTTTGCACCAATTACGATGTAAAAACTTTTAGACCAAAAATTAAAAGAAGGAATAGAAACAACTACGTTTTCACTCTTTTTCATGATTTTGAAAACGGATTAACGGAAACGGTCGTGCCTTTTTGAAGACGGAGCGATTTGAAAACCGGAGGAAAATGGAATAATGGTACCTGTCTTTAGTTCCATTGAAATTTGTGGATCGAGCGCAAATGCATCTTGGGTAGAATATGTCTGACGTCATCTTGATTGGATTTGCCTTTTAAATGTATTTTGACTTCGTGTTGATAAAAGATGAGTTATTGTTCATTTATAACAAATGACAATTATAGTTCATTTAACTTTCTCAACTTGATGGAATGTGAAACTTAAATTTCTCAATTTGATTTGAAATGTTTTGCATCAGTCAGTTTTTTATGCACCATTTTGTGATTTATTGTAGATAAAATTTTGAAGTTTCACATGGAAGTCGTTTTATTTAAAAATCAGTTATTTCTCATTTTTATTTCAAACTAAGCAGACTGATGCAAAATACAAACGATAATACCATGACTCTACACATTTTTAAAATTATTTTTTACTTGCTCGTGTAAATAAGATTTGGTGATATGATTTTTGTTTTTGACTTTGCGAAATCACTCCTTCTTAGATGGTTGTGGAGAAACAGTTTTATGGGTACATACACTCATTTTAACAGAAAATTTTAGTATTATAGAGGAGACTGTGTTTGTATAAAGTATTTTTATGTATTTGCTGTTTGTCTTTGTTTCACTGTTAATCTGTCTTTTTCACTCTTAATCTGTAAGTGAGTATGACGAAAGTATGAGAATTGTTTTGCTTGCATTTCATTTTTTTTCTTGTCGATCTTTGTTAAATTTTGATGTTGTTAAGGATTTTTGCCATGATTTTTGATGTTGTTAATGAACCATGTAAATTTAATGTTTCTGCAGAGAATTGATATAAGATACAGAAAAAACAAATTGAAAACGAAACATTATTGAGCAGGGAAGAGTTTGAGCAAAATGGCGAAGAAGGAGGGAGAGGAATGTTGTTGGAGAATTTCAATTTCAAATTTGATGAAAAAACTCATGTATTACGACATCACGAACAAGTACGGAAACAGGAACAGACCAAGGCAAGAACCTTGTGGTACACCAGTTGCCATTTGCTCCGTGTTTTTGGTTTGGGCTATTTAATTTAGTAAAATTGTTTCTTGTTAGAAATATAAGAATTCTCTCTTTTGGTCATTCTTGGTGTTTCTAACTTTTTCACAAACAATTTATTGTAATTTGAGTAAGTTTCCAACAAAATGTTGCACAAAATCGGGTACAAAGCACACCTTTGATCAGGATTTTAAACGAATACAAGAATAGAATAATTTTGTATAGTCAATCAGAAAACAGATCAACGGAACGCATGTTATAAATGAAATTTATTAGGCTTTACTATGTGAAAATTACTTTATTATTTTCAATACTCAAATATTTTCCAATTTTACGAAGAAAAAGTTGTGTTCCCTGTGGAAATAATAGCAACAACAACAACACTTTGACCAGGTCAGCTTCAAAAATAACAAGATTAAAGATGGCAGCCTTTTAAAATTGATGTCGAAGATTAGAAACAAATTAAACTTGGAATGCAAGACGGATATTTCTTTGCTTGCTACGAAAATAAATCATAAAAGACAGGAATGGCTGGCAACGTCATTCAGTCAACGCTCATTGCTTTCGTTATTGGTTTAAGGGATTCATTAATTGGCGCCATTACTTTGTTTTCAATTGACAAGAAAAACTCGTCAAAGGTTGCAGAAGAAATACAAAAACAAGATGGGAGACCACCAGGTAGAAGAGGACCAAGACCACAAAGACCATCAAAGGAGTAAGAAACAAATTTTTCATTTATTTAATAATCTTAATTAAGTAATATAATTAATAGGCTAAGTAAGGAAGCTTATAAAATATAATAGTTATTGATTGTAAAAAAATTCTTTTTTTTGTAAACACATCACATCTCATTTGATGGTCACATCTCATCCATCACCACACATCACATTATTTTTTTAATTTGCTTTTCTTTTTAGAGAATCTAAAGTGTTGCCTATGATGATGCAATGTTGCTTGCTAAATGGAGGCATTTTCTTGGTAAATAGTTGTATAATTTATTTTTAAAATTTACAAAGATTTTCCAGGATTCTTTTGAGTGAATTTTCTGCTATAAAAATTTTGAATTTTTTGTTTTTGTAAAATATTTACCTTGTAAAAGCAAATACACTGTTTTAAGATTGTATAAATATGAATATGAACTGTTACAGTTACTGTAACCCTGAACATGTATTTCATTTTGTTCAGAATTAAATATAGTCACTTGCTTATTAAAAACTGCAAATGATACAGTTTATTTAATGAAAAATTTACCACCCTTGTGCAAACAGCTTTGTGTACCTCATCCTCATTTCTTGCTTGCAACCAAACAAATGTGTTTGTGAAAGACTGAAGGTTATGAACAGCAAAAGAATGTCAGGGAATTTTGATATATTGTGTAATCTTGGAATAAACAACATTCAGATTAATGTTAAATGTTTCCAAGGTATTTTCTTATTTCAAAACCTTGTCAAAGTCAGACTGTTGAATTTTGGGAAAAATCCTGATACTTTTTGAGTTACATTGCTTTGTGACTTTGTTTGAAATTTTTATGAAATTGATTTGTCTGTAAGGTGGTGCCCCAAACTGGTGACCTCAAATTCTGAGTAATAATGCTCACAAAAAATTACCATGAAATGGCAAGAAAAAGGATTTTGACCATCTGTGTGCAATTAAGAACAACCAGAAATCAGCCCAAACTCACACTACAACCCAAAAGAAAGAAAACCCAATGCCCAGGCCAAAAAATGATTAGCCTCTAACCCCTAAAGTATTATGCACATAACATTTAAGATCAAATGCTAATTACTCTTGAAGTAAAACATGTGAACTGTGAAATTAAATAAGAAAAACATATCTATATAGCCCAATTACTGAAATAATAAAAAATATGATAAAAACTAAAAATTGATAAGATAAAATATGATAAAAAACTAAATTGCAAAACAATAAATTGATCAAGATAATATAGATAATAAAGCAGGTTCATTAGTTTTGAACCTGGACAAATTGGAACAAGGAGATGGTCTATTTACTACAAACTATACAGTATGTATATCTGAGAAATGTCATATATTCTACCCATCACAGTGAATGGGGCTGCAATCTTAGAAAGTGTATCATCATATCCTTTTTAATGGTGAATATTCCTGTGTAAATGATATTTTGTGTTTGCTAACATGGGCAAAAATATCTCTAATAAAATAATAAGTTAATTTCATACATTTCGCACATTCTTCATAAGTAAAATTCCAGGAAATTCTGCTATGACAGTATATTTTTGAATAGAAGAATATAATTTTTCATTCTGCTGATAAATGTTATGAGAAAACTATTCCAAATGGCCTGTAGAATTTGGTGTGTTCAAATATGATTTTGGAGAAATGGATGAATGTGATTTTGGAGAAATGGAAAAATGGGATTTTGGAGAAATGGAAAATTGGGATTTTGGAGAAATGGAAAAATGTGATTTTTGGAACACACTTGAAAGATAATTGTCATAAAACAAATTTTGTGCAAAAATATTGTGCTGTAAACTTATTGTAAGTAGAAACCTAACAACATCAAGTCTCACTAAATTTGAGGCTTTTTTATTTTGCATTTCCTTGACACTTGCTAGAAGTGGCAATACAAATTTTTGGACTAATTTTGTGTTTTTAACAATGTTTAGTATTAAAATATTTTATTTATTAATAATTTGCTTCGCTTTCAGCTTAGCATGGTTTTGTTTGAAAACTATCTAATACCTATTGCAAAATTTCTTGCTGAAAACATATTTGGTAAGTAAATACCAGGAATTTTTAATAATGATAATAACATATATAATGTAAAACATGGGTGCATTTTTTGTAATTTCATAATTAATTTTAATGTCTTTAATATTTTTTATATTGTAATCTGGACTTGGCACACCATCACATAATAGGTCAACGTCACCAAGGACGACGAGTGCACACTTCTGCCACACGGCACAATCTGCAATGCACTTTGCCAGCTTGTTCAGGTTGTCCATGTCTATCCCAGTATCTTCGAGCAGTTGTTACGTATATTGTTTTTGCTGGTTTGCTACTGCTCATGTTTGCATGTGTTTGTTCCCACAAAATGAGATTGGAGGCTGCCCCACCAGCTTAAGTCGTCTTTCTCTTACGACATCGGTAATTTATGGCATGCCATGATTCAGGTTTTCATTTGTGATTGTATCCATGCCACTTCGTATTGAGCACCCTCCAAGTTTTTAAACTGTACAGCAATATAGATTCTATGGTGGCCTTGAACGGTTGGATTTTGGTTTCCCTGCTCGTGTCGCTCTTCCAAATCGGCTTCAAGCCGTGTGGTACTTTCCAAGCCGATACACTTTTCACCCAATTTCAGTGTGGCTCTTTCCATTTTATGTCCGTCTATCGACTTCAAGTTCACTTCTTTGTCTATATTGTGTTTTATGTACTTAATCTTCTTTGCATTTGATAGCAAGTTGACTTTCGCACACCCATGTTCAACACTAGCTAGCAGTTCCTTGGCTTGCTTTATCTTATTGGACAGCAGGGCAATCTTGCCAGCAAAGTCAAGGCCTCTCAGGACCTTTGCTGGATGACGCCTCCTTCGCTTTTGGAAACAAGCCATAGGCCAAAAATGCTCATCATACATGGGTTTCAAGCTATGTAATCAATTACCTTCTAACATTAAAACAGCAAATAGCACAAACGCCTTCAAGCACAAGATCAAAAATTGTTTCATGCAAATATTACTGAAAAACGAAAACGGAGTTAGCATATACCGCTAATTCTATGCACATACTTTCCGTAAACTTTTAGTAAGATAAACATTTGTTTATTATTTTCCTTTTTACACACCCCTAAAAGGGACCATCACGGAATTATATCCATCACGGAATTATGTTATCCCTGCCACTCTAATTAGGGGTTTGTGATCTTTTTAAAATTGTATATATTTATTTTTTAATGCTTTTGATATTTTAAAACTTTGTAAATATTTTAACCTTTAATTTAGATTTTAAAAATTGTAAATTTTATGTGGCAAAATAATAAATACATACATACATACGTGCATTCCAGTATGAATCTTAGTTCTTCTTCTCGCCTTTTGATTGACTTTCTTAGCACGTAGTCAAGAACTATCATCGGCATCTCTGTCCGCTAGGTGATGCAATTTTGGCTTTGACGTTATGAATATCACTGCCTGCATAATTATTTCTGGAAATGCGGAACATTTTCTGTTGGTTCATCCTGTCGAAAGCCTTGCAGTGGTCTATGAAGACTATGATCAATGATCGAATTTTGTGCTTGAATCTTTCTATGACTCAACGCAAGCTGAGGATTTGTGTTTTTGTAGTTCTACTTGCTCTGAAACCATGCTCTGATTTTGTTGTAAAATCGTAACCGAGACTTTACATTTTAATATTTATAAATACTTTCTACAGCAATTATGGTAACGGTTACTTTTTACGAGAAGACTGAATTCGCTATCCAACATTTATTTTAGTCTTTCTGTCTAGTTTTGAACAACGTTTTAGGGTATAATGCACAAGAGAATTTTTAGATCATTCTCTTGAAAATGCAGTGCTTAGTTAAATTTAAAATTAATGATATAAAGAAATTATTTGATTTCAGTGATTCTTACAAGCAAAAATAGCAGCGAAAGTAGAGTTTGGCTATGGATTGAACCAATCATGTCTTATACATTTGGATCATTATGGGTTATCCCATTGTTTTGGCTCAGTAAAATTTTGAATTCTCTTTGGTTTTTGGTGAGTATTGAACTTAAAATTTAAGGTATATATATATATGATTGTTAAAAAATGACTGACTTTAGAATTTTCTTATTTGATTAGATTATACTTTTGTTAGCCTAGCAAGGCTTCTTTGGAGAAGAGGAGGAAAAGACTAATTACCCCCCCCCCCCCCATGCCATACGGAGAATCTAGTTATACTAACTTTTTGTAAGTGATAGTAGTTTATTGTGTCAAGAACACAAATCAATATTTTTAAATATTTTTGTTAGGAAATAGCTGATGTTGCTTACAGACGAAAACATGGAAGACCCCTTACAAGTATTTTAGCTGCTAAAACTGACAGGTAAACTTTATTTATTCTATTGCTGTTTTGTTTGCTTGTCTGATTAAAAATAAGTTTTCCCATCGTTTTTTCAATGTACAGTTCACATCCGTTATCTCGACTGGCTGTCATCTCAAACATTCGCTATATTTCGAACAATTTTAATTTCACCTAGCTATGCTTTCTTATGAAATACTGATCGTTAATTTGAACATTCTCTATCTCAAAAAAATTTCAATTTCGAGTAAGAGTTCGAGATAGCGCATGCCAACTGCATCTGAAAAGCCAAGAAAAGCCATTTTAAAACAAGATCAGTCTGAGTTGCATCATTTCCTTTTGTGTTTTTAGTCTTGTAGATTGATGTACAGCATACTTAATAGGATTAGAGTTGGTTTGGTACATTATAGACTTAATAAGATGAGAATTTGTTTTCTGACAATGGAGTCGTTTTTACTAACTACTATTTCCCTTTCCTAATTTTTATTATTTCCTAACAAAACTAGACCATTTTTCAAAGTAGTGCTTTTTGAAAGTCCAATTTAGAATTTTTTTATTTCAAATTCCAAAAATTTGGGGTCTAATTTTTTCTTGCAGCGTTTTTAAATATCTAAGCAAATTGATGTCAGATGTTTTATTCAGTATTGTACTCGAGATTTTGTTTTTGTTCCAGGTATGCACACAGATATTTTCTTTTTCAAACTAAAATTTTAAATCGCAACTTAATTTTAAGAATAATTTAAAACAGTTGAAATGATACAAAGCAACTGTTAGTTGGCTACAGTATTAACTTATGTAGCTGTTTTATTAACTCACTCTCCTTCTTAGGTCCAAGATCTGGAATTCTCTTCCAACAGAAATTAAATGAACTGAAAATGTGAAGCAATTCGAAATGCTGACAAAAAATTGGTTTCTCGAAAATAACTGTGTCTGCTCCTTTGGCAGGCAATAACTTTTTTAATACAATTTCTGATTTCCTTAATGCTAGTGTAAATTAATATTTTAACTACCCAAAACTAACAGCAAATAAGATTTATCAAAAGTTTTATAAATATTTTTACACATTTTATAACATTTGAAAAAATTTATTCAGTTGTTATCGCAGATGTAAGTTTAAATGATCTATAAAGTTTCGTTATGCTTGGTATTTACAGAGCCGATTGCCACATTAAAGTTCGGTTCCATGCTATAAATACAAACGTAGGCTAGAATCGTCCGTCGTAATGACGCAATAAATGACTTTCGAAAAAACCAATTCTTTGTAATGACGCAATAAAGACTTTGGAAAAAGATCTCGATTTCATTGCAGCTAAAAACAAAATCTTCATGACCTTTTGGCTTGCAGATTGAAAAATTAAAGATTTCAAATCTGTTTATTTCTGTATAAAAAAAATAACAATTGTTTTGAAAAAGTGAAGAAAAGTTAAACAGGTCCTCACGGCTTAATTTTAGACGAATTTCCATTTCATTGCAAATAACGTTTCCTTTGTTATTTGAGTTTTGAACTTCAGAAATTTTGATCGAGGTTTTTCGTTCTTTTTTAGCTTTAGTAAGATCGAGAAGTTTTTGAAAATCCTTTACATCAAAATCAATACGTAATAAGATTGTCAGAAAATAGCCTGATCTAACCTGGTAAATAAATCAAGTAGATCAAGTACTGAGCTGATTGCAATAGACATATGCAGCTAGACTTGTTTACACCCAATTCAAGTCATTTGAACAATCTCTTGATAGAACATCTTTTGATTTCTGTAATACATTTGACGCCATGAAAGCTCGTACTTTCAATACACGAAGCAGAAGAATACTCAAAGTTCCCAAGGGTTTGGTCCGTAACCCTAACCCTAGCTGAATATGTCTATTGCAATCAGCTCAGTACTTGATTTATATATCCATCAATAGATAAATCCAACAATGTTTCTCGTTATTTAATTAAATTATCTTAATTTATTACAAACAAAATATGGTTCCGTTGAAAATATTTATTAATATTTTTAAACATTTATTTAGGCCACTTTGATAGGTGTTATTCCAGTCATTGGACCATCATTCACCTTCTTACACTTGGCGCTGCTGTACTCTTTATACGCATTTGAGTATACATGGATGAATCTTGGTAATTATTCAGCTTATTTTGATGATCGAGTGAAAATAGGAATGTTTATGGGTGATTAATAATTCTGTATTTAGATTGATTTTATGATATGATAACCGTTATGAAGATTTTTTTGTAATGAGATATGAAAGATTAAAAACTGGCTAAAGGTTCAATTTAAAATAATATTATCTGATTTAACGTGGTCTTAAATGTCTTGGAGATCTCAGAGTTTTAAAAATTTGTGATTGTTTTTGGTTGTCATTTCAAATTTTTCATCGAGTTATTGAGGTTTTATATATTGCATCATTTAAATTTTTTAGTATTTTTTATAAATAATGATCATCCTCAAGTGTGAGCGTCGTCCAGTGGTTAGCACTCGTGCTTTTCGCTTCAATGACCGTGGTTTAAATCTCAGCCGCGTTTCCTAAAGCTCACTCAGCTTTCCATCATTCCGAGGTCGGTAAAATGAGTATCAGCTTGCTGAAGCTTGTGGATGGTTGTGCCTCCTGTTGGACACAATTTATCTCGAGACTTTTTCAGGCTAGGCACGTTAAATACGATTACTCACTCACTAGTATGATCGTTTTTCAATTTAACACAGCATTAATCACTTTGCTCTGTTTTTCAGGTTGGGGTGTTGTGAAAAGAGTTTCTTATATTGAAAATCATTGGCCGTATTTTATTGGTTTTGGATTTTTGTTGGCTGTTTTGTCGACGTTTTCATCCACTGTTGTTAGGTTTGAATTATTTGACAGAGTTTTATTTTGGAGACCGGCCATTAAATATGTTGAGGGGGGGTGGAGGAGAAATTTGTTTGACTTAAACAAATTATCAGACCCTCCCCTCTGATATCTGCCAAAGAAGTTGAAGACCTTGTCAGTAATGTTTTTATGGATTTTCTTATTTGGTGGCTAAAATGTTTTCAAACGCCTCTTACAAGCTTCTAAAAATTACCAAGACCTTCAAATTTCTCCTCTATCTCCCTTGCTATATTTAATTACAGGTCCCTTATATTTTTAACTCATCCTGCTGATCAAAACCGCATCACCAGAAGATCGAAAGACCATCTGATTTTTCCCCTACGTAAAAGTAATACCGG
>JAYJMH010040365.1:0-15216 GCA_036873815.1 Phacellophora camtschatica | reverse complement strand
TTATTTATTTATTTATTTATTTATTTATTTATTTATTTATTTATTTATTTATTTATTTATTTATTTATTTATTTATTAGTCTATTTATTCATTTATTCATTTATTTATATTTATTTATATTTATTTGTATTTATTTATATTCATTTATATTTATTTGTATTTATTTGTATTTATTTACGTTTATTTATTTGTTGACAATAGGATTCAAGCGATTTGATTCGGAAAACTCGCCACCGATCTGAAGTAACGTATGGCGAAAGACCAAACAGAACTGAATTTGACCAAAATATAAGGTATGATAACAGCAGCTCAGCATAATTTTATTCGTTTTAGTTAGCTCTTTCACCCCCGAGAAGAGTCATACGGAGCCATTGAGAAGCAACGTAAAACGTCATATCTTCCGGAGGCTTATCATATTTATTAAATTAGTTTTCACGTGCAAAATAATATTTAATATAGGATTTGCCTATTTAGCAGAAATAAATCCGGGCGTGAAAGGTTTAGGTGAAAACCGATCTTTCAATCCTTTCGGTTTTTTCATTTTCATGAATTTTGAGATTGTTAGTTTAACTGAAATCCCGTTTTACAAATGTGTTTGTTCATTTTAAGTAAACATTTTTGCCAGGCATGTTGCTGCAAACACAAATGTTGAAGATAGGGATTTCATGGTTCACCTTGCACAAAGGAGTTCTGGCAGTTATTCGAAACATCCGTTCAACTACGAAGTTACCAAAGACACTCACGTGGAGATTTTAAGATACAGAAAAGATACGTCAGGCAGTCTCAAGTAAGCTAAGAAGAGCTTTTACAACTTTACAAAGAACAGTAGATATACCGGGTTTTGCAAATATTATGCAAAAACATGAATATGAAACTTTTCGTAAACACATCTATTAAACAGCCTGATAACTTACAAGTAATTTGTGACCTCGATTATTAAAAACGCAGATGTAGTGGCGATAATATATCCATTTATGTCCAAAAGTTCTTTGCAGCGAAAACAACAAGTTTTTGAATTGAAGCATTTTAGGCCTCACAATAAATGTGTCATGAATTTCGAGACGGTCAATTTCCTCTTTTCAAATTTACAATTCACCAAAGGAAAAAATTTCTCTTAAGGTAAACAAAGCAGAATTTGTAGAATTCTCGTTTTTCTATAGAATTTCAATTTTGAGCAAGACTTGTTCCTGAATATTTAATAAGACAAAAGAATCAAAGAATCGAAGATACACTTTTGATTAAGAATTCAAAATCAAGAATTTAAAATTTGCTTTGTTTGTTTTTCTCTAATCTGTTGTATACTAGATTTGAAGGGAAGAAAACTGACCTACTTGAAATCGATGACACTTTTTTATCCAAGAGCCTGAAACGCTTCAATAGCAAAACACGTTTCACTGAAAAAACTTTGAAATTTGGATGATGATATCACAGCTGATATATTTGCGTTTTTAATAATCGAAGTCACAAATTACTCGTATGTTATCAGGCTGTTTAATAGATATGTTTTCGAAAAGTTTCATATTCACGTTTTTGCATAATGTTTGCAAAACCCGTGTAAGGTTTTTTTGGGACACCCGGTATAATTTACAAAAATATGCTAAAAAGTAAATATTTACATCAATATGTACAATATATATTTATCTTGTTTTATTTTTTCTCTAACAGATTTGGTAATGTGCCTCCAAGCGAAGATTTTTCAGAAGCAACTCAGCAGACGTTTCTTATCTCAGAAACAGAGGTTCCAGACAAAATTGAAAATCTGTAAGTTTTTTGTGTGTGTTGGATTTTAGTGTGGACAATTTACTTAGAAATAACTAATCATACTAATTACTACCCTAGTACCTCACAGAATAGCGCACCCCCGTATACACCACTTTAACGCTTGTGCTTTTACACGAAGAAAAATAATTTTTGCAGTAAAATTTAAAATTCATTTTAAACTTCAGGAAGGAAGAAAAATTTATAATAGCAATATTTTGACACAAATTTCGGCTTTTCACTCAATCAAACCATTGTGAAAATAAACTTATCAAGTTTTTGAGAAATTACCGTTTTTGGACAGCAGAGCTGGATTGTGTTAGCACAGTTTAGTTTTGAATTTATTTTAATAAAGTTGTAGCATCAGAAAGATTTGAAGCTTGAAGGGATTTGACCGCAAAAATTGTTTAAAGTTCATGGGTCTTGCAGATTTCAAATATTGTGAATAGCAAAAATTGCAGAAAATCCTCTTAAGAGCCCTTGTACCGGGTAATATTTTGAACGTAATTAAAGACGCCAGCTAGGACAAACTAGCACACCTAATAACATATTTAAATTATGCTTGAAGTTAACTAATACACTCCACGCTCCTCCACAGCCTCAGATGAAAACGAAGAGGAGAGAAAAAGGGAGAAGAGAATTATTTTTGCACATGCGTCAGAATTAGCAAATTTATCAATGAAATAACATACGGAAACCTAATGATGAATCGCAAAAATAAGAAAGTGGGGTAAAATTCTATCGAAAATTAATGACAAGTAAAATTTCAAAAAGACGCTGCGGAGGAGCGTGTGGTATACTTCAGTGTGATTTTATTATGAATATTTTTATTGCATATCTTCATGTTGCCATATTACTTCTAAATATATCTTTTTGCAGCCGAAATTAAATAAAAATGCTTTTCTTGGGTCACAATAAGGGGTCGGTAGTTATGGTGAGTAGGGATAGAGGAGAAATTAGAGAGGGGTTCTTGAAATTTTAAGAAGCTTGTAAGAATTGAAAACTGCAAAATATAGAATCCTGAAAAAACTGCAAGTGACAAAGTTCTTCATCTTATTAGGCATATTTGGAGGGTCTGGAATTTTTTTTCATATCAAATCAATTTCTCTTCCATCCCCACCTCACCGGTCCCTAAAAGCTTGCTGAAAAAGAAACAATTGGAATCGAATTGACTTATTTTTAATCCTAGGGCCTACGAAAAGCCAATGAGGTTTGGTCGATTTTCAAGAGATACCACAAACAGAACAATCTCACCTATATCTGAGTGAGTATTTTTTGGTTGAGTCAGGGATGTAGTGGAAGGGGGCTTTTGCGTAGTGTAAGCATGCCAAATAATGACTGACTCTTACTTTTTGGTATTGTTTTTGGGTTACTTTTACATTGGAACCCCCTCATTATTTTAGAGGCACTACATTCGAGGTTGATATAATTGTTTATTGAGGAAAGACTATTTGAAAATGCATTGCTCAAGTGTTGGCGTTTGGTTGCCATTTGCGTGGTCCAGTAAAATAAATGAGTTAAATAAAAAATGTTCACATGTATGAAAATCGTCATAATTTGATTTTGTGACGAAACATAGAAATTATATAAAATAGAAATAAAATATAAAATAAAAACTTTCTGACTCCAGCGAAAAGCATGTTTGTTGTGATTTACCGGAACATACTATTATATCAATTATATTTATAGAAACTACAAAAAAAGGATTCGATCATTGCTTAGAGCCGAACGATAACATGCGCGGAAACCAGGTCGCTCGAAAAAATGCCAAATTAGACTGAGTTTAAGCTACTGTTACAATATTCAACACTGTGACAAGTAATTCGACCCTACCGCTGCACATCTGCGCAAAAATAATCTAGATTGATAAAAAATCGATGTTTTTAAAATTTGTAGGCGTGTAAAATATTTTTGGGATACCTGGTAGAAAAAACTGCAGTTTGAAGAAATTTCTGGGAAAAATATATTAAAATAATCACGCCAAAATTTGTAATTAGGTGCTAGGAGAATTTCTTCTGAAAAATATTTTGGGAGTAAAGTTATGTAGACATTACTTTGTATGATAAAATTGTCTTATTTTGTTTAAGACATCAAATCGCGTCAATTGCTCCAGTTTTCGATAATAAAGCCACATCACGTGTGCCAGTGACTGGAACAAGTTCACAACTGCCAAATGTTTCGATTGGAGAGGACAACGATCTTGCCACGAAAAATATTCCAGGTGATGTTTTGTATTTATATTTTACCTTTTCAGACCCATGGGTAATTCCAAAAGCAATAGTGATTGATTAATTACGCCTTTGCTTTCTATTGGTTTTAAAACAATAGGCCCCCATCCCAATCTGGAACAGCTTCCGACGGCACTGCAGTAAAAGCTATGCTACATCATATTGATATTGTTTGCTCGCATATTGTATACCTTACCTGCATACTGTTTATCCATACTCAATAACCTAGGCCACAATTTCTGATTGTAAGTGCCGTTCTTGTGAAAATCTAATTTCTATGAGCATAATGTTATTTTATTGTCACAAGAATTCAATTTTCTCAGCCTGGGCAGTTCCTTGCAAGTTTTCTAATGAGGCCCCACGATTGAGACGGAAGCTCTGACCACGACCATTAGACTGGTGATCACACAAGAAAAAGTTGGGCAGAAAGTTTGCCTCACTTCTGGAAAATGCCATGTCAACAAGCATTCCCATTCTTCCCCATTGTTAGCTCAGCCTCGCTTCAAGAGTTTATTTGATTACCAGTCGTTTGTTCCCGTTCAACAATCCAATTCAATAGCCTCAAAGCGAGCGACTTGCGTAGCCAGTCCACACGAACATTATGCTAGAGATATCTCATTTCAGTTTATCTATCTACGGGGAAGGTCGCCCTTCAGTGCAAGCACTGATTTTCAGGGGGCCCTCACAAAAACAAAACTGAAACTAATTTACAAACAATACAGATCTGATAGAGTAAACCGTATCAAGTAAACTAATGTTAAGTGTTGAAATATTTGACGATGCAATACTCGGGATCATATACGCTTTCTTGCGAATGCAATTTAAAATAATTTTTTAATTGTTTCATAGATATCAAAGAGTTGCACTCCAGTTTGTCATGCTTACTTCCTTCGTGGTTCGTGCCTGTTGCATATTTTGCATGTTTCTCTATATCCGGGCTTTCCTTCATCATCATACTGATATATGGACAAGAATTTGGAAAAAAGAAGGCTGTCAGTTGGCTTACGTCAATTTTGGCTGGATTTTTGCAAGATATTTTTATTACGTACCCAATTATTGTGAGTTATGGCATTTAATGTGATTTGGTTTTGATTGAGTTACTTATGTATGTATGTAATATTTTGCCACATAAAATTTACAATTTTTAAAATCTAAAATAAAGGTTAAAATATTTACAAAGTTTTAAAATATAAGAGTATTAAAAAATCAGTATATACAATTTTTAAAAGATCACAAACCCCTAATTAGAGTGGCAGGGATAACATCAGAAAGGTTGGAGGGACCTTAATTCCATGATGGTCCCTTTTAGTTTTTGTTTGACCGAAATTGAAATGTGTTTGACTGAAATTGAAATGTGTTGGACCAGTATGGGCCACCATATCTAAGCATACAAAGTGATAACGTTCCAAGAAAATGCATATCCATCAGCTGAAAAATGCATTTACCACACCAATTTCTATATTTTTTTCTACCAAATGCAAAATGCCTGAGCCCTTCTCTTTCATTTACTGAAAAAGCTTAACATGTAGAGAAAGCTGTATCAGCATAAATTTTCTGAATGTAAAGAAGCTGCATAACTGCAGACTTGCTGAAGCTACACCACTGCACGCTTGCTGAATTCTAAGAAAGCTACACCACTGCAGACTTGCTGAATGCCGAGAAAACTACACCACTGCAAACTTGCTGAATGCTGAGAAAGCTACACCATTGCAGACTTGCTGAATGCCGAGAAAGCTACACCACTGCAAACTTGCTGAGAAAGCTACACCACTGCAGACTTGCTGAGTGCTGAGAAAGCTGCATCACCGCAAACTTGCTGAATGCTGAAGAAACTGCATTATCACAGAGTGCCATTGAATATATTGCATTAGAAAATAGTTTCTTGTCACGTGTATTCACTTATCTAGATATAAAATTATGTGTTTAGGCCAAATTTAAACTTTTATATTTGTTTTATTTAAATTTAAAATGTGTGTTTTTATGAGGCAGTTTTGATGCGAAGTTGCATGTAAAAATAATTGATTTTGATTTTCCGATTTTTTAATTTGGCCATGTGCAAAAAATCTGTATAACCTTTTTTTAGCCATGAATTCATACTGCAAAAATTGGGGCCATTTTGAGTGTTTTCACCACCACTAAAAAATCCTTTAAAAACACCCTGTATAAAACATTGTATGAAATTAAATGTTTTGCTATTTTCCTTTTTTGCCAAGAAAAATCCATGAAAAGAGTATACATATTTGTCAATTGTTTTTTCATCAGTCAACAGTTTAGTTCAAATTGTTACAGAAGAGTTATCTTGGCTTCAGCAACTATTTCTGCATTAAGGCTTCATCAAAGATTACCAGTAAGTCATTGTTGTTTTATTTTAAAAAAAGAATCATCCTTTGTGTTCTATGGGATTCTCGTGATTGTAATTTTGAATATTCTTCCGTTAAAATAGAATTTATTTTGATTGTTTTATTTTTTGAATCAGAAATTATGACAAAATTTTAAGATGAAAACTAGGATAATAAATTTATTTTGATGTCATCTTAACATCTTTTTTAAGCTAATCTGATTGAAAACAAGTTGGCGGTATTTATAGGAATCGATGTTACAAAAAGAATACTCTTATTCGTAATTATGATAAAACGTAATTATGATAAAATTTAAAACACGAAGTTAGATGTTGAATCAAAGCTAAGAATAAATGACGCGGTGGGCTGCACCCTAATAGATGGCTACGGGTGTGTGACGCCGATAAGAATGAGTTTGAAGGCAATGGGTACCATTTTTAGCAAAAAATACTTCAATGTTAGGTTAGATATTAAAACGTGTTCTCGATGTTGGGTAGTTTGGAATGAAACACAGCAATAATATTAGGTATACAAGAAAATTTGAACAATAAAAATGGGTGGGTTTTATCAAATCTCTGCGGCACACCCCACTACCATCCGACCGTGTGACTTGTATCTCCCCGGATAAACAGTAAACTTGTATGTCGAAATGTGACTGTCACTTCTTATTTTTCAGAGATTTCAGTTCAGTCGCCAATTTTTTTTGCAATTAATTCAAGAAGATGCATTTCATTATTTGGCTTATAGTATTTTGTTCATCATGGCAAATCCAGCAACGCGTATCTTTTCAAATTTTGGAAAAGCAATACTGTGGTTTATCACCGTTTGAGAACATTAGTAAACACAGAGAACTGTTTTAGCCTTATAGCGACTGATGGTCGTCCAGCAGGGTCATCGGAACCCAGCTCGGACATCCCACTAAACTTCACAAGGAGGGTGGCTTGGGCCCCGGGGTTTCAAAATATTTGACCATGCCCTTTAAATTCTTGAAAAAGGAGGGAAATACCTTTTCACTGATTTTGGTAAAATTGCTCGCACTTTTTATATAAAGGTCCTGCTGAGAACTTCAATTCTATATAAAACTTTATTTATACATAAATGGGACATTAGTATGCTATGTTTCCTTGACATTGTTTAAAGTCGTATTGATACCAATAACACTGTTTGCTGTTCTGCATGCTGCTAAATTTACTCGCAGGGTTGTTGATGTGAGTAATGTAATATTTTGTTTTTAGACTTGATCCTTTCACCACGGCCTATTGACAAACAACGTAAAACGTCAGATTTTCAGGGAGTAAATGGGGGTGAACGTTACGTGAATTTAAGATATCTCAATGTAAGTTTATATGTCTAAATTAAGATTTAGTTTTCATGTGCTTAATGATGATGCATTGTTGTGAATGATTTTAAGTAGGGTATTCTTAGTTCTTTTTCCTTCTTTTATCGTAACTTTAGTTTGATTTTAACAGGGTCAATTGTAAAACGGTAAATCTGAATTTATATCCCTGTATAAATAATTATAAAACGAAATGAATTCATTATCTTTGCAAAAACGTTTTATTATGAAATACAGTAAAGACATTTTTGAAGGTTTCGACTTGATAACGGATGGAGAAACAATTTTTAAACTCATTTGCAAAAACCTAGTTTTAAATATTTTTTTGAGAGTTTCAGCTTGGGGAAAATTTCTTCATACAATTTGTGATAGGGTATTGGCCGTAAATTATATTTTGCTGATAATGTTATAATTTGAATTTGAATTCTTGCAGGCAACTGGATCAGACAGTTTCATTGTTCAAAAGTAAGTGCTTGAATATCATGAAATAGTTTCCATTTTTTATGTTGAGCGAAGAGCATATGAATATATATTTTTTTAAATCATGATAATATCCATATTCAGCTTGGCTTGTTTACATCCAATTCAAGCCATGCGACCATCCAATTCAAGGTATTTTTCTACTTCATGCACCGAAACAGCGATTTTTCATGACTTGAAGTATGTTACAAAAATCAAAATATGTTTTAGCAAGAGATTGGTCACGTGACTTGAATTTGGTGTAAATAAAACTTTGTTGAATAGGTTTACATATGCCTTTGTTTTCTTAAACCTTTGAAGGAACAAGAAATAACCCAGAAACGTTTTGCTCATTTCGTTATTATTTTTGTTTATTTTCAAACCTTGACACCCTGACGCTTTTTGTTGCCCTATTTTTACAATTTGTTTTGAAAATGAGACATATTTTTCGTTATTTATTTGACTTAAGAATGATGTCGTGATGAAATCGGAACTTTTTCAACAAATTTTCCGTCGTAAGTGAAATTTTGTGTGTGTTGTTGTGAGCCTATTTACATGAACTCGCTAATCGGGCTGACTCAGTAAGCAAAGCTGATTTTACCCCCTGTGTGTTATATGAGCATTTACAGCCTGCTTGGCGAGATAATTACTATTAGTAGACATTGAATTGAGTAGTCGGTGTATTCGCACTTTGTTTTGATCGAGCCCGGTAAGCGAATAGAGGCATTTACGTAGAGAAATTTTCACCTGGCCCAACGAGATTTCACCAGACAACGAGCTGGTTCGCTTCTCCATATAAACGAAAGCCTGTTTTCCTATTGATTCCTTAGGATAGCGAGATCTTGCTTACGGAGCCAGCCCTTTTAGCGGAAGAATTTTAAATAAGTTTCTTTTTGACATTGTGGTTTTGTTTCCTAGTTTACGCCAAGTTGTTATGAAAGTAGAAAATCGAGAATCTCAGCAATCAATATTACAATTTATTGCAAGTTCAGAAATAATGATGATGCCTGTCACAATTCTTATGTTAATCAGGTATATAATGATATTTTCTTATTTTAGATTTTCATTTCTTTTTAATTCTTATATTTTTAATTGATTTCTTATTTATGTCTTTGGTTCGTTTTATTCAATCTGAGAAATGTTGTTTGTTACTTGGATGATATATTGCAGAGATGTGAATAATACGTTTCGGGTTGTGCCTCTTAATGAGTAGAGATTAATGAGTAGAGTCAATATAGCGCCTCGTTTACATGCTATACCAATATGACTCGATGTAACGCTTTACCATCAGGATTTGCGTAGGACCAATAATGATAATGGTATAGCGGTGTGTGGCTGTGGTGCTTTTCAATTAATCTCCACTCACCAAAGGGCACAACCCGTAGGCGTTACGCCGTACAGTATACTCCCTGTAACTCTAACCATCAAGGGACAAAGGAATTAGTTGGAGATGGTGAATTTTTGAGTTATCGAGGGACATTTCAGCACTGAAGGGTCGCACGATGTTTGACTTATCGCCAGTTCGAGTTACCGGAAATATACTGCATTCTCATTCGTTCAATATGAATGATGAGTATTTTTATTTTTTAATTTATACATGCTGTCAATCAAAATACTGCACACACCGCGATATGAAATGATATCGGATAGCTAACCGACATGGATGATTTCATGTCGGATTCGCTTCGAGGCAAAAAAATATCAAAACAAGTACAAAAATTTGCATTTTCTATTGTTCGTTCAAACAAATGCGCGCCAAAAACATGAGCTATCAAAGATCAGTCATGTATTTTTCTCGTGATTTAAAGGATATTATCCATTATTTTTTTGACTGGAAGAATTATATCGAAAGTTACATATTTTTTATTTTAAACCTTTGATCACTACTAGTAGTAAATTTTACAATTAAATTTCAGCGGTCAAGCAAGTTTTCTGGTACCGTTCTTCTACTACAGATTTGTTCAACTTAGATACTCGTCGAGAAGAAATCCATACTCTAGGTAAGATATTTTATACTTACTTTGATTAAATCTGCAATGCTTAATCATGAGAGCATCTAAAATCTGAAAATTGATTTATTTTATTGCGTGACAGGTGGTGAAATTAATTTAATTATTTTAGGCAGTTAATTAAATCTTAAGAATTTTTTAAATCTTTATTCCAAAAGAGAGATTTTTAAATATAATAGATTTAAGTCTCGCACTTGACATTCCGATTTAAAGCTTGAAAATAAACATTTAATGTGCAGCATAATTTATCTGACTAAAGTGAACACCAAAAATGGGAGCCAAAAATTGTGTTTTGTTTATTTGTTTCCATTTGCTTTGCTGAACGTTTTTTTTTCTTAATTTCTTCCGGACTATTTTTTCAAAAAAGTTTTGTTCTTTAAAAATATTCCTGTTTCCATGAAATGTTTACAGTGTTGAAATTAATTTGCAGGCATCGTGCCCCCCCCCCCCAAGATAAAATAGCTTCTTATATCCATGCACAAGTTATACATTTTTACAGACTATCGTTTCTTACAAATTTACATTTTTCATGAAATTCTTACTACTTGAAAATAATTCAGTGTTGAAAATAATTCCAGTTAATCCTGTATGTCGATTTATTCTAATTTAATCCATATTTGAATAAAAGTGTTGAAAAATATTCACTGGATGATCTTGAAAATTAGATTATTTTTAAGATACACAATTTTTTCACAAGCATCACATTCTGTATCTCACCAACTTGTTGCTTTTTATTCATTATTCTATATTTTTTCCATTTCGTTACTTGACTTGGTTGTTTTTAAGCCTCGTTTTGTATAACTAGTATTCATCTTTTTTAATTTTTTTAAATGTTTTAATGAACTTAATTTTTGTTTCAAGATTGATTGTCTTAAAGGGCCGTAAAAGCCAGTTTAGATTTATGTTATGTAATTAAAAATTATTTGCTTTCAATCTCTTTTCCAATTACACTCTAAAAGATTACCATTTTTCACGTTTTCCATAGGCAATAGAAAATAACTATTATACTGAATATAGTATTTCCAATAATGAATTGATATGCCTTGTTTCTTGAAAAGAATTTTTTTTCTAGTCGTTTACCCAAATTATTTTTTTTACATCTGCGAAGGTTGGTGTTTTTAACCTCTGCCGAGAAGGGTATTTTACTGCGTGGGAAAATCTGCAAATGTGAAATTAAAAACATCTTCGTCCGCAGAGGTAGAAACATCCTCCGCAGAGGTAGAAACACATCCTCCGCAGATGTTGGAACATCCTCCACAGAGGTAAAAACACATCCTCCGCAGAGGTAAAAACACATCCTCCGCAGAGGTAAAAACATCCTCCGCAGAGGTAAAAACATCCTCCGCAGAAGTAAAATGTTATTTAATTTATTTAGAACCAAGTTATGCTTTAGCTAAAAAAATTGCCAACTTTAAACTGACTGCATTACAATGCATCGTCGTCATCATGTTGCCTTATTGATCCTCGAATGTGCTTTGAACAAAAGAGATTGCTCCTGAATACGTTAAAAAAGAAATTTTAAATAGATAAGTTGTAAAACGTCTCTTCATCAGGCACCTAGACTGTTTTGCTTTCTGAGTCAGTATTTTAGCTTTCATATTGAATATTCCCAGTTGGCGTTCCATTGTTAGCCAATCTGCTTGTGTCGTTTTTCTTTCGCTCTTGTGAAAACAGTAGTTCTATAAAATTGGCTATTTGGTAACCTTGTTGCATGTGCAAAGTACTTTACTTTAGATATTGAACATTACGTAGACAATTAATTTTCTCTTTAGATTGATGTTTCAACAAATGCGAATGGGTATCGAGCAATTAGCCTCGAATCCTAAATGTCCTGGGTTCGCGGCCCGTATTTTACATGGATTTATTTCTCTTGTGACAAGATTGGCACCCACTGTTGCACCAGCTCAACAATAGACTTAAAACAACTTTTGGTTTGTGAAATTGTTACTCAATTTTAGCTTTTTTCGTTTTTTAAATATAAAACTTGTTTTGAAAGTAATAAACATATATTTTAATAATTAAAGACATTGAGTCAGTTTAATTACCTGTTACGATATTTTTTCAAATTTTATCTTAAATTGTTAACTGTGTCGTTTTATTTATTATTCGAACAACTTGGAATATTGGAATATTAATTATTATTCGCTTTTCAGCTCTCGTGTGACAAAGAAAAGATTCAAATTTCAAAAAATTTACATTCAAGGAAACAAATTTAACACAATTTGAAAAATCAAAAACACAAAAAATTACCGCGTGGTTGGGACATGTCCGACGCGTTCGGGGTTATCATGACATAAATATTTTATTCGACTTACCTCTCAAGCTGTTTGCATAATCCTACAAGGTCATTACTTATGTGTTTATGATTTCAAAGAATTTGAGTCACGAGAAAGGAAGAATGATCATATAAATATGCCTGACTTTGACAGAATATGTTAACACGGCCATGTGCTCCTTTTGACCTTGCCTCTCCCGTTATAAGTGCTTCCTACGTCCTTTATAATTTCATCAGCTTTGTGACGAACTGCGTCAAATTCTTTATACTAGCATGTATTAAAATTAGTGCTAATCTTGAAAGATTTTGGTAATGTCTTATATTTAAAAACCATTCGATGCTCATAATTTTTCATATCGTTTTTTTTTGCTTGCTTCTTTTTTCTATTTATGTAATCTTTTATGTGTTTCCTTTTTTATGTCATATACTCTTTTCATTTATAAGAACCAGATAATTTTTGCTAAGGCTCGATGTTCTTGAATTTCTAAGAAATTGAGGCCCCAAATGTTCTTAAATTGTTCTTATTTTTGCACACATGTTTCTTCTATAATTTTATCCTAAATGACGACGTAGCGTTTCTGCTTTGCTTTAACAATACATGGGGAACATTCGTGTTTGGCATCACTCGTGTTTGTGTAATAAGCATTTTGTATAATGAGTAACACTAACACTCACTGAAAATAATTTCACAATTCGGTATTGAATCTTTTGAAAATCTTGGTTCTGTGGCTGAGCATGTATTAATTTGTTCTTATTTTTTGACAATACGGGCCTCGATTTTCTTATAAAGTGTTTTTATAAAAATAAAATAGTGTATTCATTATCTATTGAATTTAAATGAGAATTTCTGGATATGGCCGCCATTTCCAGTTTACCAAATTTTGAAGATATTTGATTCTCAGATAGGATTCTTTCACAAAAGTTTAGTTTGACAACCAATTTCTACATTTCTGCCACGGTCAAAGTTCTCACAGAATTAAAATCTCCAAGTAACTATAATTTTACAATAATTATGTAGATACAAATGTATCCTGATAAAATTTTCGTGGTCAAATTCCTTACAAACTTTAGATTTTTCTATTGCTTTAAACTTTCACAAAAACAAAATTCGTTGCTCAATTTTTCTTTTTTTTTTATTACTTTAACAGAATGACAGTAACAAATTTAAATACTAAGTGAACATAATAATAAACTAATTAAAGAAGGAACTTTTAAGTTTAAACCGATGGTACAATTAGGCCACTTTAATTCCACAACATATGCATTCATTTGGTGAAGGACACACATCATACAGACACTTTCAAATTGAGACAGGTGAATTTTACATCCTTTAAGATTAGTTTCAAAACAGGATTCTTGAAGCATGCCAAAAAGATTATGTTCTTTTATAAGTTGAACTTATTTTAGACTATAAACATTATGAAATGAAACGGACGACAAAGCTGAAACTTGTAGTGTTGATTATTATTGATCTATTAATAATTTATTGATCTATTGATCTATTGATCTATTAATAATTTATGAATTGATTCTCGCTTTTAAGGGTTGTTCAGCTTGCTTGCGATATTTGTTCAGTAATCATTCAATCAGTGAAAAGTCTTGAGAGCTTTTCAAACAGAATATTTTTCGTTTTGATTATACTCTTGCTAAATGATTTGAAAAATATCAATAAAGATGTCGTAAAAGATGTCACAGTATTTTTCAAGTACGAAAGAGCTTTTTAAGAAAATTAGATGAAACTTCAGGCTTACATGCTGTGTGGCATATCTCTCTGAGTCTATCCGGCTTGTGCGTTTAGATATATAAAATTAAGATTGTGTTCTTATGCCATATGACATATACCATATGATAAACTTAATCAGGGCCTTCTCTAATATTTTAGTATTTTGATACATTCTTGGGTGAATTTCTGATGTAAAAACTTCGAAATTAATCAAGAAATTTACCTGGATGACTTGTCATGTTATTATTGGCGTGGAGATTTATTAAGGACAATGTAGTACTTAACTGTTTATGGATTTTTGTCAATTCTTGTCAAAGCAAGTTGTGAAAAATAGTTTTGATTTAGAGAGTTTGTTACGACCGGTTTTCTATTCAATTCGTGGGCTTAACTTGGCGATTTTGCTTCAATGAAAAATATATTGATTTTATCTTTGCTGCAAATAAAAATTTTAAGGCTCACAACGTTTTATTTTAAACATATCTGAACTATATTTGGATTTTTTGTTAATTTTGTCAAACCTTGAGCATCATCATTTAATTCATAAAAGTCGAAGTTTACAATTGGAAAAATTAATATAAAAAATAATAATAAATCCTAAACTCAAGAGAAGCAATGCTTATCACGTTGGAGCATAGTGAATTGGTTATGGTGCTAGTTATTGTTCATGTACTTACTTATACACATAGCTCTATGATTCTACTTACTCTTCTTACTTACTTATAGCGCTATGATTCTACTCACTCTATTTACTTATACACATAGCTTTATGATTCTACTCGCTCACTCTACTTACTTATAGACATAACTCTATGAAACTACTTACTTATAGCTCTATGATTCTACTCACTCTATTTACTGATACACATAGCTTTATGATTCTACTCACTCACTCTACTTACTTTTATTCATAACTCTATGAAACTACTTACTTATAGCTCTATGATTCTACTCACTCTATTTACTTATACACATAGCTTTATGATTCTACTCACTCACTCTACGTACTTATAGACATAACTCTATGAAACTACTTACTTATAGCTCTATGATTCTACTCACTCTATTTACTTATACACATAGCTTTATGAT
>JAYJMH010040354.1:0-15220 GCA_036873815.1 Phacellophora camtschatica | reverse complement strand
GAACATCTCTTTTCTCGTTTTCAATTGCGCGCCTCGTTTTCAATCGACAAATACGTCATTGTGAAATAGGTCTATTGAGATTGTTTTCCATGCAATGATTCTACCATTGTTGTCTTCTTCTTTGATCGTATATTCATAAATTATGTTTTTCAAAGTTATTTTTGTTAAACTCATAATGAATTTTTTTTTTTGATCCTGTTGCGAACAAGATTTTGTCCAACTAAAATGTTTGAAAAACGGTTTGTATTTATAGGCGAAGAAAAAAATCCGTATTGTTCGAGTTTCAAAAAAAAAAAAACAAAGGGATCAAAATGAATGAAAAATATGTTTACGTAAAAGTATTTTTTCCTACTTTTTTTTTGAATCATTTTTCTCTTTGCTATCTTCATCGTCAATGTACATCCCGTATTTCCCATTTTTCTTGTCGAATAGTGTTTGCTCTTCATGGAGGGTTACAGCATATGATGCATTGGTCTCTTCATCTTCAGTGTACATCCCGTTTTTCAATGGTATGTTGTAGTGTATTTTGTACATTCTTGCCAAATATTCTTCATCTTGCTTTGCACAGACATCACGTATTTGTTTGAAGTAGAGCTCTATTTCTCGCTTATAAGCAGATGGGAAGATACCAGCGTATTGATCTTTGAGAGCTGTGAAATACGATTTGCCTTCGAATCTCGTATCTGCTTTTAAATGGAATCGTATGACTGTTTTTTCTCTCAGCGAGAGAGGCTCTCCACCAAGTTCTTGTTGCAGCGCTGCTTGTCTGTCGTTGAGCGAATCTATGATCTCCTCTCCAAATTGTTTCTTGAGACTTTTTTCAGCTTTCCAAATTCGTTTTTCAACATTGTAATACTCCCATTCATGATCGCCTTGCCATTTGAGAGCCTCGAAAAAAGGCACACCATGAATCCGCACATCATTTCTCAAATTATATTTCATTTGATTATAATGTGCGATCGCTACTTGTCTGCCTATTATTTCACTACTATCAGTCATTTCAGCCATTTTGAGTGTGACCTTATGTTTTGAAACCTTCAGGTTGACTAAATTTTGAGTTTGAAATGCTTCTATTTATAGCTTGAAAAATTTTGAATTTTGAAAATCTTTGGCCAAAGATTTTTGAAATTCGAAAAAGAAAAAACGAACAAAGGGAGATACGTATAAGAAAAAAAACACGGTTTCAATAAGCAAAAGCGTAAAATCATTAATGAAAATCATAAAAATACAGCATTAATTACCAAATACGAATGTTCAGCATGTATTTGGGCGTCGATAGTTTTTTTCTTCTTCGTCTTCTTCGTCGTCTTCGTCGCTATCTTCTTCCTGAAATTTTTTGGCACTCAATCCCATAGGATAATTTTCATAAACGAAAACATCATCATCATCTTCATAAGTGGCGAAGCATATATCGTCGTCGTCATCGCTCTCATCATCCAACCGAAGTTTTGTTTTTAATTGAACTGTCATTTCAGTTATGGGATTCTTGGCATGAATTGGTACGGTGGTATACATCAGCTCTTCATCTTTGCTTTTTGATGCGCTTTTTCGTGTTGTTAATTCAGCACTGTCTTTACTTCTTCGTGCTGCTGCTGTAATGATGTTTTCTCTTTTGCTGTTCTGAGCGTCGATTATTTTCATCATATAATTCTTCTTCCTTTCTTCGTGTCGCTTTTTTCTTCCCTCGATTGTCATCATATAATTCTCTCCTTCGTATTGCTTTTCTCTTTTTTCGTCTTTGCAAATGTCTTCAATGTCACCAATCGGTGGTTCATCTTCTTTTTTTTTTCTGGTATTTGAACGACAGAAAATTGTCCACCAGTCTTGTGATCAGAGATGACTGGCTTTTTTTGAAATTGGAAATGCTGTCCGTCTCCATCCTCAATTAAGTAGTAATCTTTAGCTGGAAATATCTTTCTAGCTTCAGCCACTGGATCGTTGTATGAAACGACTCTTCCTTCTTTTGCTTTTCCATCCACGAGAAAAGTTGTGTTGAAAACAACCTGATGCGTTGCTCTGTTTTCACTAAATCTTTTCATGATGATGTTTTACGACGTAAAAAGACGTCTTGTTGATCGTAATAATTTTCTTAATAGTGAGATTTTTGTTAGTTTTTTGAATTTTATATACGTTATACGTAAATTGCTAATTATACGTATTTTTACGTATTATACGTATATTATACAAAAGACGTATTCATATGCAAATTTACGTAATTAGATGAAAAATGTATTATTATGTAAATTTATGTGTGTTCCTGTCGAGTACGTAAACAAAATCCGTATTTGTATGTGTACGTAAATGTGTAAATGTGTACGTAAATTTACGTAATTTACGTATAATGTTATTGGGAAAAAATGTTTTTATCGTTGTAGTGAAATTTTTGAAATATTAACTGTGTAATTTTTTTATCGTTCGATTCGAAGAGTTGATGTCTTTGAAGTTCAGGGCACCGTTGCTTTTCGTGCGTGTTTTTAAAATAAAAAAAATTATCAAAAAAAAATTTATAAGCTTCGTAGCCAGGATCTCGAACTTTTGAACAAATGTTATATAGGAAGTATATGCTGTATTCTCCACATACGTTTGTAAAATCATCTTGGATTTGATGGTCGAAATATTTTACTGTTCTGCTGGTTTTGTGTTGGTCAGCTTGTTCTATGTGGCTTTGCAAGATGTTTGGAGTAGTAAGACAATTAATTACGCTTTCAGCATCACCTTGACATGATTCGAATAGATAATACAACTCTCATTAGTTGTTCGAATTTATAAAAGATTTTTGGTGCAGCACGTCCGTAAGAATCGAAGAAATAGGAATTCCCTTCGTGATCGAAATATATTGATTGCCAATGCTTTCCACCATTTTGATGAGTTCCAGTGTTGAGCATGAAACCAATTGGAAACGAACAGACTTTAGATGGAGGTAGAAATGCTGATCGTAGAAAACTTCTTAAACTTTTCAGCGATCCGAGTATTTGTTTGACGTCGTCTTCGGCAAGACCTCCTCCATATATATGTGACAAACTGTAATTTGAGTTTATGATTTTTGAATACTTTTAAGATCCATTCTCGAAGAATCAAAAAGAAATACTAACGTATTTTGCATATTTTGTTGATTATCATATGCTTATATACAAAAATAATATGAAAAAATAAGAAGTGATATGTATTTAGTACGATTAGTTTGTTTAAAGATAGTCTCTTGTCGTTTGACCGTCTGGAAGAATTGCAAATTCTCTTCTCGAAAAGTAGTGCAGCAGAATTTCAGTATTTTGATTAAACTGAGAATTTCCACGTAATTGAATTTTCAGTGTCAGATTGCCTGTACGTTTATCAGTATAGTCAGCACCATCTTTTCCTTTACCTCCGAGGGTTAATGTATCCGTATAAAATGGATATCCAGTTGAATCGGTGTTATTTACGGTTAGTGCATCGTTGCCAATTATTTCTTCTCTTGTCACCAATGATTTTCTCAATTGTTTGAAATGTGTTAGATATGCTCTTCGGTAGGCTTCTCTGTGATCTTTCATGGGGTCGGAATGCCAGCTTTGTCCGTTAATTCGAAGTTGAAATTCGAATTCGTTTGTTCCAAAATGTGGAATTCCGAATAGTTTGAAAGGATTCGAAGAATATGTTCCAAGTTTAGATGCTTTATCGATTAATGTGACTACAGCGACTTGAGGGATTGAATCAACGTAAATGGTTTCTTCTAATAATTGCCCGTTTCCACGAATGGCAATCGATTGACATTGGTGACTTGGGAATACGTATTTGTCAGGTTGGTCTTCGGTAAACGTTTGAATGTAACTTTTAAATAAGTCAGTGTTCAGTTCGTATTTGAAATATCGCAGTCGACAATTGGTTATGCTGAGAGTATAATTCGGACATTCACCTCGTCCGGCTACGGTGTCCGAGTGGAGATAGAATGCAGAATCGTTTCGCAGTAATGTCAATTGGATGGTGCTTGACATGTTGAACAGCTGTTCGGGAGATGTTAAACTGATTTTAGGAACGAAAGATACCGGTACTTTAGCACTGGCGTGAAATAGTTTATACATTTCAACGCATTTAGCATTGTTGCTAGTTACAACTCCTCCAGCAGCAACGTCAACTGTAGATACATCAAATTGTCCAGCTGATTCTTTGAAGAAAAGTTGATTAGCTAATTGTCCGCTTGTCAACAAGTCTTCTTCACTTTTCAGAAGTGTGTCCATGTAGTGAATGTAGGCATAATTAGTTAAAGACTCAGAAATGTTTTGGTTATTAACTGAGCATTGTATTGTCTTGAATAGACTTGGTCCTAAGTTGTTACATAAACTTATGGCTTCCAATTGAGCGTTATTTCCTGCTGCTATTGGAAGACCGTTTCGTAGCAGTTGCAAATCGAACATAATTTCGATGCTTTGAGGATCGACGAAGAAATTTCCTTCCTGACTAAAATTGAAATAAATTAGATTTTCAGTTCCTGGATTGATGTTTGTAGCATTGAGATAAACTTCTTGCATGTTTTCATAGTTGCTTTGAATTTTTTCTAATGGGTCAAAATTTAGTCGTGATCCTCCAGGCTCGTTAGTATTGAAGTTTCGGCGTGTTGGTACTTCATTTGTGAATCCGCTGGGAATATCTTGAGAACTAGCGGGCATTGTGTTAGAAAGTATTGGGGCGATATTTTGGTTTGAATAGTTTACTCGCCCTCCTCTAAGGTTACCGTGATCAACTGGTGAGCGTCGCACTACTCTTTTTGATTTTGGACATGCAGCACCAGCGCCTCGATACAAGGCCATACAAGCTTTTTGAGATTCAATGAATCTTCCATAATGTTTTTTTGCAGTCTTTAGTTTACCCATAATGAATTCCTCTCGTTAATGCTAATCCAAGACGTTCTCTTCGTTCTCGTCTAAACCTTCTGTAAGTCGTATATTTTTTAGTTCTCTTTTTTATGCCTCGTGAATGACGAGTTGGTCTTACTGATCGTCGTAAATGTGTTCCAGTTGAAGTTCCTTTTGATACGACTGATTTGACGTTTTTGAGGAGTGCTTTTTTCAGGGGGTTTCCACTTGATTGTCTTATAGCAGTATTTAATTTACTAGCTACTACGGATTTTGCTTGTGCCAAACCTTTTACAGCAAGCTTTTTTAAAGCTCTTTTACCGTGTCTGGTTTGTGTTCTTATAAATGTTCGTCCTCTTTTTTTCGCACCACGAATAACACGTCTTTTTACTCCACGAAAACCTTTAGAAATATGTTTTTTGATCTTCTTACCAGCAAATTTTTTTATTTTTGAAGCACCAATTTTCGTCACACGTCGTAGACCTTGCTTGGCAAGTTTTCCAAATATCCCGTTACCTAACAGTGCGCCTGAGCTCGGCTTAGTCATAGTTGAGAATAGTACTAGTAGATAGACGAATAAATGTAATGGTTTTTGTATGTATTTTATAATCAAATACTTATTAATAATATCAAAACTGTTAATATACTGTTCATAAGAGTTTAGAATCGTTTTATATTGAAGTCGAGCATTATCCGTCCAACGAATGCTATGTCACCATATTCGTTCATTAAATTTATATAAAAGTTTTTCAATTCTTGTTGTACTATTCGTCTGTAGGTGATAGTTTCTGGCTCATAAGTAATTAGTAGGGTGTCATCGTAAAAATTAACATCTTTTGTTTTGTCTGCTTCGAGATTTTTGTATCCATACCCGTAAACTGGGCATGGTATCATTGCGATTAATGGAGATAGGTAATTTCCAATGTGAACAGGCTCGACCATAGTTGAAGAATATATGAAAATATTACCAGCGTTACTGTGATTAACTGGATTTTTTGCTTCATGCATGACGTAATCGTATTCATCATTTCCAAGATGCGTAGTAACCATTGCTTTGAAATTATATTCTATTCCATTAATTGGTTTTACTTTAGGAAAATACCATTGATACATATCTTCTTTAACGTTTGTTGATGTGTCTGCATAGTTTTCTGAGAAATGTGGAGTTACTGCGAACGCTTTTGATGTTGCAGAATTGCTTGGATCAGTGACCGTGAAATCTGCGCTTCGAAGACCTGGTGCAATTATGACGTTTTTTGTTGAACAATAAATGATTGGTAGGGCTGGGCGAACTACGGTTACTTTGGCTGATGAAGCATACTGTATGGGTGTATGTGATTCAGTTTCGAAACCGCAAATTATTTTTAAACTATAACCCATGGCAATGTATGTGCAAGATAGTGGACATTTAATTGTCATTTGCACGAAATAATCTTCACCATTTTTGTGACTGCAGGTTATTTTGAAAGTTGGTAAAGCTGCGTTGACATCTTTCCAGCAAGCTTTTCTGCCCCATAAGTGACCATGTGGAAAGTCATAAGTTGAATTAAAAGTAGGAAATCCTCGATTGTCTCTACCTGTATTGGCGTTCGTCATTTCTTGTGTAGTGAATAAATTGTTCAGTGCAAATAGAAATTGCGTAGCAGACAGATGATGGTAAGATTTAGTTGTACCAGCAGCTGGAGGATAATGTCGATCGAGTACTTTTAGGAAATTGGTTCGTAAAACTGGTGCTGCAATGTTGTTTGACCAACCAGTCGATCCAGAATCGGTCATACAGGTATGATAATGACTTTTGTATTTCGTTGCTCCAATCTCGTTCATATATAAACATTTTGTATAGTTCTCGAGATTGAATGTAGTAAGAGCTGCACTTTTGTCGTGTTGAAAGCTTTTGATTAAATCCCACCATTTACCTCCATAATCGTTCCATGGAAACCATTTTGTCAAACGAGATACGGGAGAATATTTAATTGTTCCAACATGTATTTCGATATCGAAGAGATTAGTTGTTCGTAGATTTTGTGACACTGAATAAGTCGGAAATACGAAAGCTGATTCTCTGCTAAAAAATGTTGCTTTGGTAAGTGCAATTTTCCATGTTTCACCAGGAGGAATTGTCGTCTCTGCGTGACTAAATTGTTGTTCATCTGATGAAAATACGAATTTAAAAGATTTTCCATGTTCGATAGATGGATCGCTAGTTGTGTCAACCATTCCCTTGATGGCAAAACTTGATGTATTATCTCTGAAAGACATATTTTTTCTTTGTTATTATTTAGTGAAAAAGGGTGTCATAATACTGTATATCTTCTTGATACCGTACATAAGTATCGTTGGCAATGATTAGTCTCACTGATATTGTGTTGAAATAAGGAGCAACTGAGTATATAACTCCAGTGTAAGGGTTTAAAAGATAACAGTTCAATATCAAACTATCCATTTCGTAAGGATCTATGCCAACATCGATTTTCGAAAAACGTAAATGTTTGTTTGATAATTTGTAATTTAACCCTTGATAATTTTCTACGGGCATAACGGCAGTTGGTATGATTACGTCGTCGAATATTATTCTTTCGGTTGCTGAGATATTGACTAAAGAAGACAACGGTTTATTAACAGATTTTTTATTAGTTGTTACTATCAGCAATGCAGGATAAGGTAGCTTAGTATACAGTGCGATATTAACTTCTTCAACAGCTATGAATAGTTTAGTGTTTTTAGCGATCATATCTTTTGGAAAAATGTTTGAATTTCCTGGATAGTTGTACGGATCACGTTTACCCGTAGAAGTATTGATGACTGACCATGGTGTTACGAGCTGATTGATTGTAACTTTACGCATGAATCGTATTCCAAGACCAGATTCGTCAGCAATGTTTTCTCCACCACTCATTGTCGTTCTGAGAAATAATGAATTTGAAATGTTATTGGATAACGTTGTAGTCTGAATTTTGCCTCTGTCTGTTCGAATGATTCTTTGATGGCTTGAAAATCTGTTATGAAGAGTTTCAATGAAGAATTCATTTGCAATTCTGTTATGAATTGATAAGTGATCTGTTCTGTGTTGTTTGTTTGATTGAAGTGAATTCGTTTTATGTTGAAACGTTGAACTGCAAAAGGTGAAATTTTTTTGATACCGATAGAAAGTTCTTCGTCGACGAGTGTTCCTTCTTTTTTACCAGAATAGATATTATCGACGATCAGTTTTGACACCATTTTGAAATTAGCTGAATATGGTATTCTAATGTAGCGCGAAACACTGTAGCTAATACCTATCGTCATATGTTTGAGAACGAAGAACGGAAATCGTAGTGCAATATTTTGATTGTTCCATGAAGACGAAGGAGTAGTTGTAGGTACGGGTAGAGTTTTAGATGAGACTCCTGTTGAAAGTTTTGTCGCAATGAAAAAATCTACGTAATCATCGTCTTGCGTAACCTCCTCTGAAAAATTAGCTTGGAATGGTGAAAATGTCTCCTTTGGTGGGTAATGTCCTGAGAATTGTTTAGAATCATTGAAACTTTGATGTATCTTTACGACGATGAAAGGTATCCCAAAATGAGTTAAGAACATCGACCAGAAACCGGACGGTGTTAAAATTGTTTTCGATGTTAAAGCTTCCATTGCAGAAATTGGGGGGTTGAAGAATAATTCTTGTGTAATTACGGGTGAGTTTATTAGTGGAAAATTCGTTGCGAATGATGGAAAAGTTTGTTCTTTCAGGTTGTTCATTCCCAACATCATCCAGAGTGCTCTGCTAATTCTCATTATTTCGAAGTAACAAGATTCATTAGGGTTTGTTTGTGTCGGAGGTAGTCGTGCATTACCGTCATAACTCGAACGCAATATTTCGAATTCGAACATATCATATGCTTCAGCCGGATTTGGCATCGGTTTATTTCGAATACGTAGAATAGGTGAACATATTGACATTTCTTCAGTGTTTGTGCTCGCCAAGGTTAGACCACTCACTCTGTTATAATACGTTGCGTTAAAATAGTTTATGAAAGATTGAGGAAGATGTTTTGCAGGACTAACAACGTTTACTGCATCGTTAGCTGTTTTGGATCTGGAGTTAAACGTTCAGTTATTCCAATTGCCGTAGTATAGTCTTTACCAAAAAATTTAGCACTATTTGAAGCATACAATCCTGTCTTAGGTATTTGAAGACGTTTAAACCAAATGGATTGTGATAAACTGTAATCTTTTATGAACGGCAAACTAATTTGACTTAATCCAGCACTCCAAGGTACACGTCTGTCGAATTGAATCCCTCCATACGGACAAATTCCAAAGCTGTAATTAGTATTTGTAGTAAAATCGTCAGTGTTAGATACGGCTACGAAATCTATTATATTGTCTTTGTTTTGACCAAGTGCGTTCGACATTATTATTATGAATAGGCAGCTCTTTTCAACTGTCTCAAAAGATACAGATGTTCTCCAATATTCGAATTATTATCTTCTTTACGAGTGCAAATCATTTGCCAAATAACGCATGCAAATATGTTGTGTGCGTGCATACATTCTGATTTAAGTAGTTTACAATCTGTTGTTTTCAATCCTTCTGATATTACGTATTTAATATCGGAAGGTTTAAAGTTGATGAGGTTTTGCTCGGTTCGTTTGTAGTCGTTCATTGCATATTTACACTTTTTCTTTGTTTCATCATCTGTTAGACAAAAATCGGGTACTTCCAATTCAGTATAATTTTTCGAATTTTTATGAGGATGTCTTCGATGATGATTATGATGATGATGACGATCGCTCTGACAAAATAGGTCATATAGAGCACATGAAATTGAAGAACGACCAATGAAGCAGCTTTCCTTTAAGTTAGCACAATTGAATCCAATGGTGAATTCTTTGCGTTCCATGAAGTG
Organism: Phacellophora camtschatica; assembly: GCA_036873815.1. NCBI lineage: Eukaryota > Metazoa > Cnidaria > Scyphozoa > Semaeostomeae > Ulmaridae > Phacellophora > Phacellophora camtschatica. The sequence goes on along the minus strand of JAYJMH010040354.1, from coordinate 5,509 downwards.
CTTTAAAATATCGTTTGGTGATAAATATTGATCGTAATAATCACACGCTGACTTTTTCCAGTTTGCATATGCGGTACATGACTCATTTGAAAGTTCGTGATGGTGGGTGACTTTTGGATTAAATCGTAATATACTACTGTGAGCGAATATTATCAACACTGCTGCGATAACTATCCCTGTGAATATCGCTTTAATGAGATCTTCGATTGTGACATTATTACGATATATAACGTGTGATGACGGTTTTTTGTAGTAATCATCATCATCATTGTAACCACCTCCTCCTCCATCATCCATTTCCACTATATACACTGACGGTGTTGTTTCATTTTCATTTCCATCCTCCAAGTTTCGTCTTTTCATTGATCGTCGTGTTGTCGTAGGCATTTTTTTTTATTCGTTGGCTTTGCGATTTATGAAACTTAAGAATACAGATGAGGATATTTCGTTACGTTTCTTCTCTTCAAGTGTACGCGAGTCGAGATATTTAATAGGAATGACGATTGGTTCGAAGTATTCCTTTATTTTGATTTCGATGTTGAGTTCTTTCGTTGTTGGATCTTTGTAACGTCTCTTTTTGAACTTTGGATCTAGAGTGAATTCGTAAGGCATACTGATCTTATTTACGTTATTTTCGTAGAAAGTTCCTTCCAACTGTTCTCCCTTCAGATCTTTCAAATGATAATAATATAGTTTGGATTCGAGGTTTACTTTTGATATTTGAAATATTTCTGTTGACCATTTTGAAACGTAACCTTTTTCAAATTGTTTACGTTCTTTTTCGATCAAAACGTAGTCTCCAACTTTTAATTTTGGTTTTGGTGCAGGTTTAGACTTGATTAGTTTTTGCTTTTTTGTCGAAGGTTGTTGTTGTTGTTGTTGCTCTGGTTCGAAATCTTTCGTCTTTCTTTTTCGTTGAAATTGCATTTCTTGTTTTTCGTTGTGAAGAAACAGGTTGTGACGAGCTTCTCCAACGTTTATGGGCGTGATTTTGTTTGGCGCCATTTTTGTTATTCTACCTGGTGTTGAGTTTGTTCCATTAACGAAATTTTGTAGGTGAGGTAGATATTTGGAATTTCCAGCATCAACGTAATTGTAAATTTTATTTTTCAAAGTTCTTATTGCGCGTTCGACGTGTGGACATTTACCATCTTTATCTTTTGTAGTGAATGTTTTGATGTTTTGTTTATTTTGAAGATAGTTTTTAACTGTAGCATCAATGAATTCGCTTCCTTTATCGGTGTAGAGCAGTTTTGGTCGAGACGTAGTTTGCATAAATATGTTATGGAAAGCTTTAATTATTGCCGGTGCTGATTTTGTTCCTCCTAGAACGGGTGCAACGTAGATTTTTTTCGTCAATTGATCTATTAATACTAATAGGAATTTTACGTTGTTGTTTCCTCGTGATATATTTGTGACGTCGGCCAAATCTCCTTCCCATATGTTGTTTACTTCGAAAATTTTGGTAGATCGTTTAATCGTTTTACGAATAACAGCTTTCTTTTGGTAGTAGGCTTTGTCATGACGACTCCAATCTTGAATTTGTTTGAATGTTGTCTTTTTAAATTCTGGACGTTGTTTTACATGCTGATGAAAAGCCCGTAAGCCTGAAAATGCTCCAGGAAATGTTGGATCTCTGTCTAGCGAGCTCAAGGCGTTAAAATGTTTCTTTTCCATAGTTAGAATAAGAATAAGTAAAAACGAAAAATTAAAAGAAACCATATTATATTTATATCAAAATAAACTAAACACTGTTATTATTACAAGTGTACCAATTGTGAGATTGAAGGTTGTGACAAATGATACAAAAAATAAATTTTTTCTAGCTTCTTAAGCGTTTCATTATCAATTGTTGTTTTTCCGACTCCTCTTGAAGAATGACCTCCTTCGTTTGATTGTTGTTTTTCATAATCGTCTTCTTCCAAGTCGTCAGAATCATCTGAACTGTCACTTCCGGAAGATGAGTCGTCATAATCCTTCTTTCGCCTTTTGCGACCACCATCTTCTTCGTCGTCATCATCATCATCATCATCATCATCATCACTGTCCGAATCGCTATCTCGCTTGCGTTTTCTTCGCAAGTTTTTAGCAATTGCTTTTGAGGATCCATATTTGTCGAGACTTGCAAGTTGGTAATGACTGTGCAGTTGAGGTATTATTAAAGTCTTAGACTTTTTACGAACTTTTGATAGTACTTTGAAAATTTCTTTCTTTGTTTTCGTCAAATATTTGTCGGTTTTTTTATCCATATTATCCAATTTTTTCATGGATTTATTATCGACCCCTTTCTTATTACTAGTGCCATCTTGTTGCAAGTTTGGTTGCTGTTGGTTGTCTAAACCAATACCTTGTTGCAAAAGTTGTTTGACTAGATTTCTAGCTTTATATTTGGTTTTTTCTTCTGCAATTTGATTTTGTAATTTGCATATTAAATCTTGTATTTGGTTTCCACTACAACCAACACCATTTCCTCTAAAATTACGTGAATTTCCTTTGTTAACTCTTCTGTTGGCTGGTCGAGATGATGCTCTTTCATCTTCCAACTGTTTCAATAATTCTTCATTTTCAGATTCGTCATTTGGATCTTCGGCAGCATATGCATCGTTATTTCCAGAACCATCCAATGCATAATCGAGATCCATGACGTCGAGTTGAGAGAATAACGTGAATAAACTAAGTATGTTTTTATTAAATATCAATGATAAAGCAAAAAGTTAAGTAGAATTATTATAACTGAAATGAAGCACATAATTTACAGTTTTGTTAAGTAATAATGTATTATTTTCGTTGTTCAGATTTTGACTTTCGACGTCTGATAGTATCAAGTTGAGATCGTATGTTTCTTATCGATTCGTCTGTACGCCGACGTCGTTCTGCTCGTTGTTTATACAATTCTTCAACAGTTGGTTGTGATCCTCTCGATTGAGGTGGTGTTCTTGTAAACGAGCGAGGTCTAGCTCTAGCTCCTCTCGAAGAAACAGGTGTTCCTGGAGGTGCAGCGTGTTTCATTTGTTTAGGTTCATTTCTTTCGACAAATTTTGGAATTTGTGTTGGAGGCATTTGTTTGGACGTCACCGCTTTATATTCTTCTCCATGAAATGTTTTTCGTGAACGTAGTCCGTAACTATGTTTTTGACGTTCTTTGGATGCAGCTTGTTTGATTAGTATTTTTTTTTTAGCCCTACTAATTGGCATTTCGTTAATCTTTTTACGTATTGAGTTGAAAGATGGTGATTTGATGATTTCATCAACCGTTGGAATCCTTACACCGTGTTTTTTTTCCTCATCAGTAGATTGATTTTTTACTTTTTCTTTTAGATGAATATTTCCAATATCATCTGCTGAAAAGCCTTGTTTTAGTAAGGCGTTAACGAATTCGTGAGTACCTTCAGGTGGTTTACCTTGTGTATCTTTTAAGAAGTAATGGATTAGATGCATTGATGCTTCTTTATGAGCTGATATTTGTTTACCTTCAATTATAAGTTTTCCTTCGCGATTTGAATGCATTATTCCAGGATGAAGTTTCAGAAATTCTTCTAAAGTTTGCCTTGATCGACTTCTTGGTAGTGTTTGAGGCATTTGTGCCATTGCTGCAAATGGGTTAGTAAGATAATTATGATATTTATCGCTCTCTTGTTGTAGTAGTACTCTCTTTTTTTGAGCTTTTTCAGCTTGCAAACGAGCGTATTGTTTAACCATTTCTCCTTTCGATAATGATTTACTAAATTTTAGAGATTGCATCTTTTGATCAATGTGCATAAGATCGGGATGTGTCATTTTATTGGCAATTATTTCAGAAATATTTTTAGTTTTTGCAACTTTTCGATATTCGTTAGATTTTGCTATGTGATAAGCGAATCTAACAGGATCGTTACCATGATTAAATGCCTCTTCTCTATGTTTTATAGCTAAGTCGTCTTCTCTGCTTCGTAATTGTGTTTGCATCATGTTCATAAAAGGTTTGAAAAGAGTTGCTGGAATTAATGTCATCTGTCCATATAGATGTTTTCCAGCATCGATTGAGGTTGGACCTTGTTGAGTATTTGGAGCATTTCTATTCAGTTGTTGAACCGCACTGTAGTTTGCATTTCCTCCTACATTAAATGGGTTTCTTTGCAATTCAGAAGGGAATGGCATGATTAAATGATTATTATTATTATTATTCCATAGACAGTACGGCGTGTGGCCAATTGTGTAATTTTATTAACGACGTTCCGTGAATTGGTTTATTCGATGTTCTAAGACTGTGTAAAAACGCAAGTCGTCGTTGTGGGTTGAAAGTTGACCAATTGTTTCCACCTTGAGCAGCTATTCCGAGAACTTGAGGTTTTGTTGGTACTTTATTTTTGACAAAAGTAGCATTAAATCCTCCGTAACCGTTTGCGGGAGGAATTTCTTTTAAAAATGTACCACTTCGACGTTGTCGATATCTTCTAATTTGCCCCAAACTTCTCTTCATCCTTCGTTTTGCTGTCGTATTGAATGGAGGTGGTCCGCTGTGGTGACCGTTCTCAGCAGTATTGTTGTTGTAAACGTTTCTAATTTGTCGATGGAGTTTAGCCCTTCGACGACTGAATCTAACCCGCTTCATTATAAATCTCTTGCCTTTGCCTAGTTTACTAGATGATATCTAATCAACAACAATTTATATATGAGTCAATGTAGTATTAATAAAATCAACTGTTATACAATGTTTAAATACACTTTCATTGATTAACAACAATAGGTGCAAAAAGTGTCCCAGAACTCTCACTATTATATTACAATGTAGTGTCATCTTGCCATCGTTTTAACTTGTAGTCTGAATTGTAGTAAATTCTTTTCTTCAAATTCATGAGTTTACTTAGAGGTTGTCTCTTTAAATCGCGATGTCGATAACTTGACTGAAGTTTAGAAATGTTATGAGCAGCAGGCAGCATCCATAAGTTATTTCTCGCAAGGTGATGTTGATGAGGCGGAATTCGAAATATGGATGGAATCATTTGTGCATGATCAGCTTTATCGATTAGCTTGTGATGCAATATATTATCGAGTTTTGATCGAGGAATCGATCTTCTTCCCAAAGCGTTTCTAACTAAGGCAGCGCAATTCCCTACTCTTTGTCGCTGTTTTTTATTTTTGCATTTTATGATAGTTGTTCTTCTACCACTTCTTCTTATTTTTCTTATTCGACGACGACGAATGCTTCGTACTACCTGTTGTCTACTATGTCGATGCGGTCTAATAGCTTTACCATACGCTGATCTGCCATAACCTTTAATTCCCCCACTTCTAGTTGAAGTTAATGCAATCACTCGTAAATCTCCCATGCTCTCAATGGTGATGTTAAAGTACTAAAATTTTCATAGTAAAGTTTTATTTTATTGTTGAATTGTCATAATAACTGAGCCTATAACGATTGATTCACAATATCGGAAATCGTTTGAAAGTATGAATTATTGAATCCCATGATATCATTGTTCGATTTATCACTATCACAAAATGTATTTAAAATTCTTAACAATCGATC
>JAYJMH010040343.1:0-15220 GCA_036873815.1 Phacellophora camtschatica | reverse complement strand
CGTGTCCCCTGCTGGAAACAAGTCATCTAGAGACTTTCGCAGGCTAGGCACGTTAAATACGATAACTCACTCAACTCACTCAACTCGCCTAATTTAGTATAAAATTATGTCTAAAATTGTGTCTAATTTTTAAACTAAACCAAGCTACGTCTAATTTGGTCTAAAAGCACACCTTATCTAGTTTCGTCTAATTTTTGTCTAATTTTGAAAAGCAATGAGGATGGCCTAGTGGTTACGGCGCCTGACTCACGATCGCAAGGTCGTGGATTCGAATCCCGCCAAGGTCATACTTGCTGCGAAATTGTGAATTGCGAATTTTAAATTGTGAAATGCGAATTCTAAATTGTGAATTGTGAATTCTAAATTCTAAATTGCGAATTTTAAATTGTGAAATGCGAATTCTTAATTGTGAATTCTAAATTGTGAATTATTGTGAATTATTGTGAATTGTGAATTCTAAATTGTGAATTATTGTGAATTGCGAATTCTAAATTGTGAATTGTGAATTCTAAATTGTGAATTATTGTGAATTATTGTGAATTGCGAATTCTAAATTGTGAATTGTGAATTCTAAATTGTGAATTCTAAATTGTGAATTCTAAATTCTGAATTGTGAATTGTGTTTTCTAAATTGGTAATTGTGAATTGTGAACACCATCCCTAACTTATTTAACATTTTGTTTACATTTTATTAAAATATGAAATACTGAGACATTAAAAGAAATATTTGTTTTGTAGAGGTGAATACGACTATGAGTTGTGGCTGCGATTTGACATGTATACAAAGAAACACACCCAATGGTTTTATTTTCGGGTTCAAAACGCAAGAGCCGGAGTACAGTATCGCTTTACCATCATGAATTTTGTGAAGGTCAGTTTTTATTATGTGACGTATCACTGATAGCGACGCCAGTTTGAATTTGTCATGTTTTTTTTTTAATTTGCAACTTTATACATACATAGGTCAAGGGCTGTATGAAGACAGTGTTGTAGCCTAAAAATTCCCCAGTTTGAATTCAGGCCTCGAGCTGGCCTCGTGGTGTTCTTGTATGTCAGCCATTTTTACAAACGGTTCTGTCAAAACTGATTGTTATTTGGCAGAACAGAAATAAGTGCAAAAGGAAGGAGAATAAACAACAGAAATGTGAGTGATGCAAATTCGAATATCAATCATGTACATAAATAATCGAATTAGAATGGTGGATAAGCCATAACATTGTCTTCATACAGCCCTTGCATAGATGAATCTACTGTAGTTGAGACTTAGTTTAGCCAGGCTAAAGTTTACGTATGCGTAGATACATTGGATAGCCAACAATGCATATATGTCATACATCTATGAATGATATTGCCCTTATGTCCACCGTGATTTAGCACCAACCGTTGTAAGTTAGACTCATGCCGTGAATCTCATGTATGACTTTTTGTTTGACGGCTGGCAGTGTTTAGTATATATGTCACATATTTAGAAATGGTGTTGTCCTTATCTCCACCATGATTTTGCACCAACCGTTATAATTGAGACTCATGTCGTGAATCTCATGTATGACTTTTTGTTTGAAGGCTGGCAGTCTTTACAACGATGGAATGAGGCCTCTTGTTTACTCTGAACATGATGCAAACGCGAAGGGAATTGGATGGACACGAGTTGGGACAAAGATCAAATATTATCGTAATGATATCAAGTATGTTGTGAAAATATTTTATTCTTCCATAGGCCTATCGACCCCTGTAAACAATTAAATTAATCATGTTCTGCGTTTCGTACGTCGTGTGATATTGAATCGAATTGAATAAACGACTCTTTAATGTGAATGTTTGTATTCAAATGCGCACAAATTATCGAGCATCTGAAGACGAAATTTTCGAATATTCTGGGGTTTTTACTGTATGTGAAAAGAAAGGGCTGTCATACTTAACAGAGTAGTTTAAATCCATTGTTTGGGAATATATAGCGGTGTTTTCTATGAGGTAACAAGGCAAGATAATTTAGAAATAAATACTTTTGACCTGTAGTCGCATGATTTTAAGTAATGCTAACAGAGGCGAGTATTGTAACAATAGTGAAATTGACACACTAGTTTCAAAGCGATTATCCCTTGAAAACAAACAAAACTCTCTCAACTGGAAAGAGAAAACAAACAATGTTGCAGAGGAGAAAATAAACAATTTTAGCTGAGAGAGTTTCGCTTTGTTCTCGAGGGATAATCGATTTGAAACAAACAATGTTGCGGAGAAGATGTTTCCATTTTTCAATTGAGAGAGTTTCGCTTTGTTCTTGGGGGATAATCGCTTTGAAACCAGTGTGTCAATTTCATTATTCTCCTCTGCTGGTAATACTATGATGATGGGTTTTATTTATGTTTGTATATTTTATTAAATAGGTTTGTTGATGGCAACAAAGAAAGATTTTATTATTCTCTAACATGGAGTTGCTCGTTTCCCAATGAAAATGACACGTATTATTTTGCACACTGCTATCCATATACATACTCTGATCTGCAGGTTAGGCTTTGTTTAGATTCGTACGTTTCTCGCAATTTTGCCATCACTCTCGTGGCTCTGTTTGCTTTTGCACAGATGAGTATTCAAAGAATAATTTTGAAAATTTTAAATTGCCTTCGTGTTGGAGTGTTAGCATTAACAACACCATTATCTGTAAAATCGTTAGGTTTTTTGCATGAAATTCGACATTAAATTTATGACAGCACAAAATCTCATTCCGGCATGAATTCTTTGTCCAGATCTGAGACATGCATTTGTTTGCATGTTGCGACATAAAACTCATTTCGGCATGCATGAGAATTCTTTGTCCATTATTGATCTGAGTCATTTATTTGTTTACATGTGAATGCGACCTAAAACTCATTACGGCATTCAATTTTATGTTATTCTGTGTCCGCACGAAACTCTCATGTGAATTCAATTGTTTTCTTCAAATTTTGGTGGATTGAAAACATCATGTTTATTACTTCTTTGTAAATATTTGTGATGTTAGTCTCGATTCATGACGACTTTAAGTTTCTTATGTAAATTAGAGTGAAATTTTTCAAATTTTAATACCAGCAGATGTTAATGCCGGCATGATTTTTGTGTCGGATCTAATTTAGAGCTTTTAAAATTTTACTTCACTGGTAGTAACTGTACAAGAAAGTAAACTTTAAGATTATTTTTATTGTAGGATTACTTGACCGCTCTTTCAAACGACCCGGTACGTTCCAGAGTGTGTAAACAAAGAGTTCTGTGTCGGACTTTGGCCGGAAACTATGTTTATGTTTTAACAATTACAGCACCAACGCGAAGAAGAAATGAAGCTGAGGTAACGTAATATTTGGTATGATCCATGGTATGATCCATTCTAGATTAAGAATTTATTGTGATATCTTCACATTATCCTTGATTTTTTATTATAATTTCATGATCATTATCCTTAATTTCATAATCCTTATTCTTGTGAACATAATCCGTGAATTTTGGTTTTTATCTCATTATCTTTCATGCTCATAGTAATGATCAGTTACACTTCTGTCATAAGTTAGATTAAGAAGATAGTTCAGATTTTTCTGATTTAGTTTAGCTCAAATAATCCTTGATTCATATGTTATAATCTCATGATCCTTGATTCATATGTTATAATCTCATGATCCCTGATTCTTGTGTTATAATCTCGTGATCCTTGATTCTTGTGTTATAATCTCGTGATCCTTGATTCTTGTGTTATAATCTTGTGATCCTTGATTCTTGTGTTATAATCTCGTGATCCTTATTTTTATGACCATAATCCTTAAATTTGTCTCATATTATCTTGATATTATTTATTTTCATATATTTCTTGACTTACCTCATAATAATTATCTTACATACTCCTTCATAGAATCCTTGATAAAATTTTATCAGCATGGTTTTAAATATCATAAATCATTTATTTGATGGTCATGATCCTTGATCCTCATATTTCTCATGACCTTTTTCATGATTTTCAATTTTTTGTGTTACAATCTTATATTATTTTATTTTCATAATGCTTTATTTTTGTGTCATAATCTCATGATCCTAAATTTGCATGATTGTTATCTTAGATTTTTTCATGATCCTTTATTCTTGTGACCATAATATTTGATCTTTGTCATAATCTAGATCAAGAAGGCAGTTGTGATAACAGCTCGAGTTCATCCAGGTGAAACTAACTCAAGTTGGATGATGAAAGGATTTCTGGATTTCCTCACCAGCAACGCACAAGATGCTAAGGTAAAAAATTGAGCTTTATGTATGTATTTGTTCATGTGATATCTAAACGTAGAAAGAAATTTATACCAATGTTTTATTATATACAATATTGAACTTCTTATTTCCGCTATCAAAAAACTATTTTCTTGGAGCTAGGTGAAAAGAAGGTTTCTTGATAATTGGGTTTAGTAAGAACCTGCATAAAAGAACTTCAAAATTCAAAAACTCCTTGTTTTTTAATACATATCTAATATTTTTTTATGCAATTGTGGCTTAATGTGTTTTGATTCTTTTTTTCCAGCTTCTTCGTGAAAATTTCGTCTTTAAAGTAATTCCAATGCTTAATCCTGATGGTGTTGTCGTTGGCAATTATCGATGCTCATTGGCTGGAAGAGATCTCAATAGAAACTACAAGACTGTACTTAAAGATTCTTTCCCTCCGATATGGCATACCAGAGCAATGATTCGAAAGTAAACATTTTTGTTGTTTTGCAAATAGCTGAATACTGTTAACTCTGACTTTTAAGGGAAGGGACGTTTTTGAGACAGCAAGTTTTTGAGATAACCGAAGCTTAATCAACGCTGAAAATTTGAATCCCCATATGTTGAAGTATCAAGGGGAATGAACATTTTTTCGAGACTGAATTTTTGAGAAAGTCAACACTTGAAAGCTCGCAAGGGATAAATAAAAAGTTTGAGTCAACGAAGGTGTTAGAGTCATTCAAAACTAATTCGACACTGAAATTTCTCAAGGGATGTTCAAAATGGTTCGAATTAACTATGGTGTCTGCGTTATTCAGAACCAAATCAACACTGAAAGCTCTCGTGGGATATGCTAAAAAGTTTGAGTTGGCGAAGTTTTTCGAGTTATTCGAAACTAAATCAATCTTGAAAGCTCTCAAGGGATATATTCAAAACAGTTCAAATTAACGAAAGTGTTCGAGTTATTGAAAACTTATTCCCTTGAGAGCTCTCATGATTTGGAAAACAATTTGAATCAGCGATGGCGTTTGAGTTATTCAATGATATAGATAATTATTGAAAGCTCTCAAGGGATATACAAAACGGTTTGAGTGTGACCAAATGGAATTATTCATAAAGTAGTGATATTTGATAGGGGGCGGGGGTAAATTTAATGTAAGTGAGGCTTTGTTGAAGTCCGCAAGCACATGTAAGCGCCGCTTGCAGAGAAAATATAATTTTCCTTTGTTGACATTGTTATCATCAAATTTTTCTGCATGGGGTTGATGATTGCTATTTTTATTGCTTTATTATAACTTTTTCGTTTTTGTTTTTCAGGCTTCAAGATGAGAGGGAAATATTGATGTACTGCGATCTTCACGGTCACAGTAGAAAGAAGAATATATTCATTTACGGTTGTGAAAATAGGTAAAAATCCATTTTAAAAAATAATAATAAAAAATTAATAAAATTCGTAATAAAAAAATTAAATGCTATGCTATTTAGAGTTAGTGTCAATGTGAAATGGTTTTTGAAACTTTTCTGCCAAAGAACAACAGTCAGGAATTGTATTCTCAGGCTTTACTTTAGAATGAAATTTTAAGTATTTTGAGCTCATTTTTAATACGTTTTTAGTGCATTATATTATATATATATATTTAGTCTAGTTTAAAACAATGTAATTCTTACTTCTAAGAGTGACACATAAATAATACTTTTATGCAATCTAAGTAAACGAATGGAAGCAGAGCTTCAATCTAATAAATTCAAAACATACAATTACTTTAATTTTTTTGAAATAAATTACGAAGTGATGGTTTTTGCATTTTAGGAGAGACAAAGTTCGTCGGTTTTGGGAAAGAGTTTTTCCGAAGATGTTATCAAAGAATGCAAATGATCAGGTGAGTTGCTTTTTCCCTCCTGGAATAGCTGTACGGTGCATTAGTAAACAACGTGAATTGTCGTATTTTCAAGGGTAAATACAGAACTAAATGGTGGCCCAAGGAACTGTTCACGCTTGGAAAGCTGCTGTTAAGAAGCTTTAATTTCGAAAATTTAGTTTCTGTTTGACGTTGGTGGAAAAAGCTTTAGTTGAAAGCTTTAGTTTCAACAAGTTAGTTTATGTTTGACGTTGGTGTAAGAGGCTTTAGTTGAAAGCTTTAGTTTCAACAAGTTAGTTTATGTTTGACGTTGGTGTTTAACTTAAAAGTTTGCGATACCTTTCTTGCCGAAATCTAATCATTTAATCAGTGAAGGGATTACTTAGTAGATTTTGACAAACAACGCATCAAATTTTAAGCTGAAAGCTCTTTACAACAACATCAAGCAAAAACTAAATTGCCGAAACTAAAGCTTCTCCATGGCAGCTTTTCGGACGGAGGGAATTTTTTTTGTTGGCGACTATTTCTTCAACTAAGTTGATTTACTTATTTTACCCCCTGAAAAATGACAACTTTACAGGTAGGATTTACCTGTTAATTGGAAATAAACCAGGGGGTGAAATGGCTAATTAACTAAAATTAATTGGAATAGGATTAATAAATCGCTGATCTACATTTTGTATACTTTTACAAGCCATAAATTTTCATTTCATTCGCCAGTTGATTTTGAAAATAGCAAATCAATTTGCAATAGTTATTTTTTTGTTTTAATTTTTTTCAGTTTTCTATAAATTCTTGTCGATTCAAAGTTCAAAAAGGCAAGGTAACTATCCCATGAATAATAGGAATTTTAATATTTATATTCTTTTAGGAAAATATGAATTTAATTATTAAACTTTATTTCATAATCATCTTTAAATTTTGTATATGATTTTGTATGATTATAATTTAGAATCGAGCGGCCAAGCGGTTGGGGCGCTGTGTTTGGAAGCCAAACTCTGCGATAGCGTTGGTTTGAGACCATTTAAACCTTTAACTACTAGGTTTGAACCTTTAACTACTAGGTTGGAACCTTAAACTATTAGGTTGGAACCTTTAACTACTAGGTTGGAACCTTTAACTATTAGGTTGGAACCTTTAACTATTAGGTTGGAACCTTTAACTACTATGTTGAAACCTTTAACTACTAGGTTGGAACCTTTACTTACTAGGTTGTAACCTTTAACTACTAGGTTGGAACCTTAAACTACTAGGTTGGAACCTTTACTTACTAGGTTGTAACCTTTAACTACTAGGTTGGAACCTTGAACTACTAGGTTGGAGCCTTTACTTACTAGGTTGTAACCTTTAACTACTAGGTTGGAACCTTTAACTACTAAGTTGAAACCTTTAACTACTGGGTTGAAACCTTTAACTACTAGGTTGGAACCTTTAACTACTAGGTTGGAACCTTTAACTACTAGGTTGGAACCTTTAACTATTTGGTTGGAACCTTTAACTATGAAACCTACAGCCAACCCAACTGTCTATCCTTTCAAGGTCGGTAAACGAGTACCAACTCAGCTAGGGTGAGATACTATCAAACCAGAGAAAAGAGTGGTGCCCTCCCCTACCCACCATGGCGGAGCCCCGCTCGGAGGAAGAAAAGGCAAACGAAAAAGGAGCTTTCGGGTTGTCTTTGACCCAGCGGTTGACCTATTTTTACTTACTTCGTATAATCGTAGTACAATAATATATTTCTTCGTATAATAATACTTATAATCGTAGACAAATTATGAACAGATCTCGTCAACTATGTCATATGCCTGCGAGAAATACAGTATGCGTGTTTTGATTTTCAGGAGGGCACTGGAAGAATTTTCATGTGGAATTTTGGGATTTCAAACAGCTTTACAATGGAGGTATGAATCATAACATAAATATGACTGGTACCTAAATTGCGTTGATTATCCCTGCACCTTGCTAACTGAAAATGCAAATGACATGACACGATTTTTTATAACCAACTTTAGGATTTTGGGAAGTACTAAAGTTGCTAAATTTTGAAATTTGAAACTCGAGTTGCTTAAACGGTTGCTTAGATGTTCAGCACTGGGCTTAAATAATAACTGAAAATAGTACTTCGTAATTGAAAATAATACTAAGCTTATACAGCCCTTTGCACAGCCAAATGTGTCAAGAAAGCATAACAACTTGGTCCAATTTACTTGTCCCTTGTAAATTGCCTATTTCTATCTTATCTCAGAAGTGGGGTTGCTTAATTTTAAAGCAGTTGCTCAATAATAAATAATCGTGGCTTATCTTGATTCTCGTCGTGATTAAAATGAGATTACCTAGCAACACTTTGATTTTCTTTGATTTGCTTCTTGTAGGCATCGTTTTGCGGCAGTTCACTTGGCAATAGAAAAGGATACCACTTCACAATGGCTGATTATGAATCAATTGCGTATCATTTTTGTGATACGTTGCTTGATTATTGTGATCCCGATCGATCCAAGGTGAATCACATTTGCTTAATATTATTTTGCTATAATTTTATACAATTGCGTTGTTGATCATGCCGTGATCAATCAAAAATAAAATAAGTGATCAAGATAGTGATTCTGCTGTCATGTAATTTTTTATTCCAGTTTAACATGTTGTGCTTGTAGAAAACGGAGGATTGATTAATCTATTAATTCTTTTGTGATCGAATTGTTTTATTTTAGACTCACGTTTTTCTTGAATAGATTGAAAGAATGATCAAGATAGCGATTCTAATGTGATCAAATTTTTATGATTCTAGTTTTACGCCGTCCTAGCTGAAATTGAAGGAGCGATCAAGTCGGCCATCTTCGAAAAGCTGAGAATCATTGGTGGCCGAGAAGATGAAGAAGTAGATATCGAAAATAATTTAGATATACTCTCTGAGATTGAATCCGATTCTGGTGGATCAGATAGCTCGGTGTCCGATGGATTGCCGATGCAATTACTGCACGCAAGTGTCCCAGAGGTAAGTCATTATAAAACATGCAATTTACTTTTTATAAGGCAGAATCAGTCAATCAATTTATCATTGGAAGATGGCAGTCTAATTTGTTCAAAACATCAAAAAAGAAAATGCTTTTAAAGAAGAAATTTCTTTTATTGGCTTTGAGGCTTTTGAGGCTTTGACTAAATAAAATAAGTTGTAGAATGGTGTCTCAAGAGACTTTTTACACCAATTAGTTCATGTGAACAAGGGTGGGTCGAAAACTATTCATTGCAGTGACAAATAGCATTTTCATGTTTGAAACCGCAATCTTTTGTATCACAAAATTCCCCCTGTTGCTCACAGGCATTTAGGAGACGTTAATTTTGGCCAACAAGTATCCAGATATGTTCTCGTTTGACTTGCATGCTTTCATTTTCGTTCGTTTTCCGTTCTTTGCCGTTGCAATGCTTGTTTTCCACCATTTTCAATATTCAGGAAATGCTTTGATTTCAACATCTTTTGTCTTGTAATAGCTCTCAAGAAAAAAGCGACTGAGAACAAAGAAGGAAAGAAATCAAAATAGACCAAAAGATTCAAAATCTAAAGACAGAGCTTCATTGAAAACTCAGCCAGATGGATCGAGTGTAAGTCTTTTGAAAGTTAACATTTTTGCTCCTAGAAGGGTCCTAGAAGAGAACTAGAAGGGTCATAGAAGGGTCCTAGAAGGTTCCTAGAAGGGTCCTAGAAGGGTCTTGAGTACACCAAAACTGGACTAGATACACTAACGTTATAGGGTAGAAGCTTTTTTAAATAAATTGTTTTTAAATTCGGATCCAATTAACGTTTATGAAAAGAATTTGAGATCTCATCAACTAAGAAATTATTTTCAAAACATTTCCTGTCTTTGAAATATCACACCTTCTTTCTGTGGATAAATTTCAGACCTCTACGTATTTGCTTCCACTCCCTTCCTTCCATAATAAATTCCTGCTCCCTTGCTTGTGCTTGAATACACAGTATTTATCTGTTATTTAAATGATAATTTTAATTAATTTTAAATAATTAATTAATTATTTTTATTTTTATTTAAATCCTGGCGCGAAAAGGTTAGCTAATATGAGATTGTGTTTTGTTTTCCAGATGTCGGGTTCTAAATATTCAATGACATCAAAAAGTGATAGCAGAGTGAATGAAAATAACATTAGCTCCTCAAAGGTATTTGCATATTATTTTATAATACATTTTATGTGGCGTTTCTTATATAACTAATGTTAATCTGGAGTTAATTCATTTTATTTAAGATACAACGAAGGATGGCTATATTTCATTTTGTTAAATCTCTTTATGGACATTGCTGATTTGTTAAAAAATAAACACCTCCATGCCTACCTCTATATATTTTGGCGGGATTATTCAATTTTATTTCATAATTTAGAACATGATTTTCATTATTCGAATCTCATTAAAATATAGGATTTTGTTTCTTTGAACCTTTTTTTTCTGTATTCATTAAAACAAACAACAACTATTTAATAAAACAACAAGACTAATTAACTACATGCCATCCATAGTGGGAAAGGACTTATTGTCAGCGAGTCCCCACTATGTATGACACTTACATTTCAATATAAATTATTCTAATCATAGTCGTAGAAGAGGGACAGCCCAGGAGCAAACAATTCGTGTTCGTTGCTTTTGGTTTGACGAGCAACGATCGTGCACCTTCGGAGGTCTTGGTTCGAGCAAATTTTTGAATCTGCAGAGATATGATTGAATGTTGACGCCAGATTCTATTCTTTCGTTCAAGCAAGAGGATTATTCGGATTAACTTTTGATTATTTGTGGATTATTTGGATTATCAAGACTAGGATTATTTGGTGACCGGCATGTTGACTTATTTACATAATGCATACTTTGGCTACCACCTTAACCATTACTGCTAAACTGGCCAAAGTGGTTTGGGGATTGTGATTAAAGGTGGCTGCGATAATAGGAACTTATGTAGTGAGTCTAACCAGCTCCACCCATGAATGTTTTCAATGTTTTAAAAAATGGGTCGAAGTTTGTGCAAATGTGTCGCAAAATGCAACATAAAACAGGGTATTTTGGGGGCTTAATGTATTATGAAGTTAGATCTACACATTACGTGGGGGCACATTTGAGGATCGTGTACTTTCCCGGGCTAATACTTAAGTGTAAATCAGCAAAATGCTTGGTTCGTTTGAGCATAGGTGCTTGCTAGTGTTCAAACTTATCTTTCACTCTTGGCTATATTTTATTTAGCAAGTAAATATTATGCCAACATTAAATTTCCAGGGAGACACAAACAACAAAACAGTTCTAGAAATAAGCTGAAACTTTGAAACGTAAATTTTGTTCGCATTTAGTTTATACTCTTTTGAATTTGAAAGTATGTGTTTGGTATTTTTAGGGGCGTATGAGTTTCACGCGAAGAGAATCGTCAGGAACAGGGGAAAGCGTCCCTCATTACTTAAGTGACAGAGTTGCAGGAAAAACTAAATTAAAAGTATGTAATTTTTGTTTGGTTTGGAAGTTCTGTTGATAAATGAATCATTTACGTGAGCCCTTTCACGCCCGGATTATTTTGGGTGAAAAAAATTATTTTCAAGGATATGTATACTTGCACGTTAAAATATCTTAAATTAATATGACGTTTTTGAAAAAAAAAATTTGTCCGCATTTCCTATACTTAAATGAAAATGAAAAAAACTAACTTTGAGTTTCAGACGTCGTTGTATAAATATACATTGTTTCTATGATTTATGAAAATTCGTATTTCTTTTTATCTTTTAGAAATAATACGAACCAAATATTTCCCATATATTATATATACATTATTTCTATGATTTATGAAAAATCATATTCATTTACCTACAGAAAGAATACTTGGAAGTTCTTACTAATTCTTTTGTAAACAGCGGCGCTGACGAATTTGTTGATCTTCAAGGTGAGTTAAATCAGTTAAATGTAAAGCCAATCAGAAAATATTTTCTGAAATGCTAAAATTTCGCAATTAGACTTTAAGTTCTTACTAATTCTTTTGCAAACAGCGGCGCTGAAAGTTGAACGTACAAGCCCTCTCCTGTATCCACGACCCGATAGGCATATCTTATCCGACTCAACTAAGGGTTTGGATCCTAGAGGGAGGGGGGTACTAAATATTTTTTTGCTCGGGTATGTGCCGCTGATATGGATGGGTTTGAAGGCAGTAAATTCTCTAAACATTGGTATGATTTTTAGAAAAATTGCTTCAATGTTGGGTTAGATGTTAAAAATTGTCCTTAATGTTGGCTGATTTGGAATGAAACACAACATTACTGTTGGGTATACACGAAAATTTGAATATCAAAGATGAGTGGGTTTATGAAATAACGTGTAGTTTAATTCAGTTTAACGTGCAGTTTAACGTGCAGTTGAATGCAGTTTAACTTGTAGTTTAATGCAGTTTAAGTTGTAGTTTAATGCAGTTTAACGTGTAGTTTAATGCAGTTTAACGTGTAGTTTAATTCAGTTTAACGTGCAGTTTAACGTGCAGTTTAACGTGCAGTTGAATGCAGTTTAACTTGTAGTTTAATGCAGTTTAACGTGTAGTTTAATGCAGTTCAACGTGCAGTTTAACGTGCAGTTGAATGCAGTTTAACTTGTAGTTTAACGTGCAGTTGAATGCAGTTTAACTTGTAGTTTAATGCAGTTTAACGTGTAGTTTTAGGCAGTTTAACGTGTAGTTTTAGGCAGTTTAACTTGTAGTTTAATGTAAAAAAAAATTTCATGTAATGGTCACGGGGTAAGTCATAGTCATTTGCTCCCCCGTGGCAACGTGTCTGCAGTATTGCGTAGTAGTTTAATGTAACGTCAGCAGTAATATGTCTTGTAAAAATTTATAATGGATTATAAAAAAATGAGCTTGGGGGTACTTTTTATATTTTGGGTGCGGGTATGTTTCCGCTGATAAGGGTGAGTTTGAACCCGTAAAATCCGCATTAAAGTGGATACTTTATGGCTAAAATCGTGAAAGTGGACTATGCAGCTCTCTGAAAACTGAGCGGCAGACTCGCATCAGATCACGAGTCGTGTACTTTTATCTATCTGTTTTGTCCACCCGGGGGACTTTAATTGATCTTGTTTTAGACTGTGGTTGATAACATACTTTAAATATTTTTCGTTGTATATCAGATTCTTGGGCATGTTCACGTTTAGGCAGGTAACTCGATGTTTGATTTTGAATCAACAACTGGTACATTTATTTTCTACAAGGAAATGGATTCCAAACAACCTTCTCATTGTGATTCCAAAATGTCATTAACATATTCAATGTGTGAAAGGTGTCAAGTTTTAAACAAATAGATGTACACTCGATATAACAGTTTAGCGACATAGCGTGTTCAACCCATAATATTAAGTAGGATGTACATCAAAATTAAACACCAGAATTTTGAGACGCAAAATGTTAGGAGAAAATATTTTGAGACACAAACTTGCACATTTTTCTGTTTATAAATTTCGTAAAAGGGACAAAATTAGGATGCACTTTCATATATTCTAGTGTTTAAAAATTACAATGTGATAAGATTTCATCCCTAATACTTATAAATGATAAATATTCACTTGTTTGAATAAAGAAAAAAGTTAGAACTTGCAGCTCTCACAAGTTATTCAAAAAGATTATTGAAAATACAATTGTGTTTCATTGCAGGGCGACGTTCTATTTAGGGCAAAAATGCTCCAGTTCGATAACGACTGTATGAAAACTATATCAAAATTTTTTTCTCTCTAAAATTGCCAAAAAGCAGAGGTATTGTCAGGATTTCCCCGACGAGGGGGCTACATGTTGCTTCCCCAAGGGCTAGATTGTAATTTTTTTACAGCAAGCATAAATATTTTTAGGTGTTTTTCCTTGAAAAAGTCCCCGGCGAAGGCTAAATTTTTACCCAACGGGGGGCTAGCGATCCCGACGAAGGGCTGTAGCTCCCTGCTCCCTCTGGTGCCACTCCTGCCAACTTTGGTTATTCGATCGAGTTGCTTGGTCCAAGCAAGCAACTAGTGATTGCACCATAACATTCAGAAACTGGCCGTGAAATAAAATTCAGCTTTCGTGACAGTTAATTAGCTCCAAGAAGGAAGCATATCGCATTTCTTTGCGGGATTTGTGTCAACGTATCTTTGCTCTATCACAAAAAGCAATCACATATTTTAAATATTTCATGCAGGTTCACGTTTGGGCAGGTAAATCGAGTTTTGGTTTTGAAACCAGAAATCTTCTGAATTTTCTAACAAGAAATTTTCTAATTTTCTAAAAAGCTTTAAAATTAAAAATTAAAAAGTTAGTTCTGGAATGACCTCAAAGTTAGGAAACTCTTTTTTCTCTTAGATATTTTTTTAAACACCCCTTGGACCTCACTTTTCTGAGTTTCGATTTCCCCAAATAAGAATGTAATTTTGCGTCAACACTCCATCGAGTTGAATTAATTGAATCATTTAGTCAATCGAATATAATCAATAAAATGTTTTGAGATTTGAAAGGTGAAAATGAATTCGATGTTTCTATGCTTTCCACGTTGAAGAATGAAGTAATATGAAGTTTGATAGTAATTTTTAATATTCTTTACTGTTTCGGAAATGAAGTTTTTTTTAACAAATTTCTATGATGGATTGAAATTCTGGTCGGATGAAATTAGTCAGATGACAAAACTCTATGTGTAGTGCATTTTGTGATTGCATTTAATTTGTTTTGCAGGTATTCCACACTGCAGATTTACAGCAGGTATTTCTAGTTTGTACCAGACTCCAAAATCGTGCACAACTTGTGAAAGGTGAACATTTTATTGTTTATTTCTTGAAAAGCAAATTTTCTACCGTGTGCCCCCACAAAAATACTACACGTTTGCAAAGTTATTACAGAGGAGCTCAACTCTTAATATTTCTGTTTTTGGTTTAATTTAATAAAATAGACTTAAATTTTGATACTTCAAGTGGTAAAATCAACTGAATGATCGCTGAGTTATGCCAAATGATTAACCAGAATTTAGGGTTTCTTCAAAACCGGATAGTGGTTTTTTCAATGTACTTCTGAAAATTAGTTGCTTTTGACGAAGGAGCCTTAGAGAGGCATCAACGCAAAAAAATGGACAATGTCAAAAACTTTCATTGTTCATTTTGGTGTGAGATTTAGATATAAAAA